>JADRCO010000029.1:0-69381 GCA_021464525.1 Rhizophagus sp. LPA8_4_AMF | reverse complement strand
AACATGGAATAGGTCAAATAATACATTCTGGTTATAAATTATAATTATTAAATTTCTATTGCAATAATCAAATAATACGCGTCTTAAAACAAAATATTTTTATTTTATTAAAAAAATGCCGATTTTAAATCTAAATGCTGTAAGATAAAGAAAATGCTGCGGGATTTAAGATCTGCATTGATTATGTAATGATCTTCGTGACCATATTTCTGGGTACGTTGAGAAGCTCACGTGATCGATCATTTTTCATAGTGCGTATACATATATAGTCCTCCGGACAATGATGTACGAATATTCTTGGTGGATTTGATTTATTGAATCCATTTGTAATACACTAACTAACTATTCTTGAAGCCTTAAAGCCAAAACTAAATATATGCCTGCTTTTTAATTTATTTTTTCTTATGAAACTAACGTTTCATGTGTAAATTTTAATAGCAGGTTACATGCGATTTTATATCAGTTTATTTAACGGTAAAGGAATATTATCTGATAACTTCACATCGGTCATTTAAAATATGTCTGATAAAATAAGGTTATCATATTTCGACTTCATTTATTTAATAATCATTTTCTTACATCAAAGATCTTACCATCACGAATGCAATGCGGAAAAAAAAATTCAAGTCGATCTTTAGCGTGATTAAATTTTTAGGCTTTTGTAGCTTACCTTTCATCAACATTTTTGAAAGAAAAGAAAAAAAAAATTTTTTTTCCAATAAAATGCAAATTTCAATATCTTTATTATATTTATTGAATATTCCATTTAACCAAAGATTGGAATTAATGAAGCTTCATACAATATTTTCTATATCACACACTATCAATAAAAGATTACATAAGACGAAAATCAAAATTTCATTTCTTTTTTTCTGGCTTAATAACTTGATTAGTATACCTACCATAATTTGACATAATTATGTGTATCTAATAAAAAATTAAAGTGTAAGATTTAGATTTTAAAATATTCTAATCTTATTAATTTTTTTGATGAGGTTGAATTCGTAAACGACCAGGATAATTTAACGATACTACTGGATAAAGTTTTGATGGTAAATTATTCCAAGCTGATACTTCTGGATATTTCGTACCATTGACTGTAAAAGCGCAAGTTCTTTTATTCATGTCCAAATGGACTGTAACTATTGTGCCATCTCCAAATGATGGGCAATAATTTTTTAGGGAAATATCGGAACTATTACAACAATAACCACCAGAACATAATACCCATCCATTTGATAGATTTCCTGCATAGGTTTCATAATTTAAATTTTCTGAACCACATATCCCAACCCAAGCATATCCACAAGTTTTCTCAATAATCACATCCCACTCAAAAATACCTTTATTTTCTAATGCTATTTTAGTTCTAACACTTTGATGATCACAATCAATTGGTGCATACACAATTTTTCCATTATCCTCAATAATAAGTTTTGATCCACATTCTGTCACATCCCAAACATAATCTGATACATTAACTGGTTTACCAATAGTATAGCATTCTCCAAGATTACATATTGCATCAATATGACCTCTCTCATTTTTTTGATGAGGTTGAATTCGTAAACGACCAGGATAATTTAACGATACTACTGGATAAAGTTTTGATGGTAAATTATTCCAAGCTGATACTTCTGGATATTTCGTACCATTGACTGTAAAAGCGCAAGTTCTTTTATTCATGTCCAAATGGACTGTAACTATTGTGCCATCTCCAAATGATGGGCAATAATTTTTTAGGGAAATATCGGAACTATTACAACAATAACCACCAGAACATAATACCCATCCATTTGATAGATTTCCTGCATAGGTTTCATAATTTAAATTTTCTGAACCACATATCCCAACCCAAGCATATCCACAAGTTTTCTCAATAATCACATCCCACTCAAAAATACCTTTATTTTCTAATGCTATATTAGTTCTAACACTTTGTAAACCACAACCATTTGGTGCATACACAATTTTTCCGTTATCCTCAATAATAAGTTTTGATCCACATGCTGTCACATCCCAAACATAATCTGGTGCATTAACTGGTTTACTACAAGTATAGCATTCTCCAAGATTACATATTGCATCAATATGACCTCTCTCAGCTGCTTTCTTGTATAATTCATATGCTTTGGTTCCATTTATTTCAGTTCCCATCCCATAATAATAGCATTTACCAAGATTATATATTGCATTAATATGATCTTTTTCAGCTGCTTTTTTGTACAATTCAAACGCTTTAACTTCATTTTTTTCGGTTCCTACTCCATTTTGATAACAATATCCAAGCTGACTTATTGCATTAATTTGATCTTTTTCAGCTGCTTCTTTATATAATTCATATACTTTGATTTCATTTACTTCAGTTCCTATCCCATGAAGATAACAATAAGCAAGATTATTTATTGAAGTAATATCACCTTTTGTAACTGCTGCTTCATATAATTCAAATGCTCTAATTTCATCTTTTTCGGTTCCTATTTCAAATCGATAAAAATCTGCCAAAAGAATTAACCTACTATTTTGTTTATTCTTATTATTTAATAAATAATTAAATACTTCATTTTCATTTTTATTTCTTAATTTTATATGTTGTTTAACTGATTGGATATAATCTTTTATATGAATTCCTTTTTTAATAATGATATCTTTATATAATAAAAATAATTCATTAATTATGGTTTCATATTCATTTAAATCAATATTTGTTGTTATTAAATTTTCATTAATTTTTATTTTATCATATTCATCTACTAATTTATCATATTTTATTTTTAATGAGTTATTAATACTTGAACCTAACGAATTATCTGCATTATCTTTAACATTATTATTATTATTGATAACTATATCATTTTCAATAATGTTTATAGTTTCCTCATAAATTTCTGTTTCATTTATATTCAAATTAATTAATTTTAGATCAGAAACTATTTGCTGTATATCTGGTCTATCATCTGGGTTATTTTGCCAACATTCTAGGAAAGTATTTTAAATATTCAAAATAAAAATTAATAATATTATTAAAAAAAATAAAACGAATATTAAATAAATATAACAAATAATTATACTTGTATAAACGTTAACATAATCAATTGGTGTATCAGGAATTGGAGTTTCTCTTTTTCCATTTAAAATTTCTAAAATTAACCTTGGTTTTTGATAAGGTGCATCATAAGATTCGAACGGTATTTTTCCGGAAGATATTTCCCACAGGAGTACACCAACACTGTATACATCCGATTTCTTATTTGCTTTATAATGATAACTTTTATCGTTGTTATTTGTTTGTCCTTTGAAATATTGTGGATCGATATAAGGAATTATTCCAAAAATATTTTCTGAAATTGACGATACTTCTGATATTCTACGTGAAAGTCCAAAGTCTGCTAATTTGATCATATTTTGATGAACTAATATGTTGCTTGAATGCTATATTATAAATAAAAAATAAATTTAATATTGATATTTAAACGTAAATAAAAAAGTTATTTAATACCTACGAGATCACGATGAATAATATTTTTTCGATGCATACACGAAACTGCATCGGTAATCTGTATAGCAAATCGTAATTTAATGCTCCAATCTAATTTTGTGAAATTAATTTTTAAATAATTTCTCAATGTACCACCATCTGCATATTCGAGAACGAGCAAATAATTTAATTTCAAATTATCTTTACCTAAATTAAATGAATAGTAGATAAATATTAAAAATTATTATATTATAAAATCTAATATGTTTTAAAGTTAATATTTTAATCAAAAAAATAACTTACTTTTTTTAGTGATACCAAAGAATCGAATAATGTTTTTATGAAAATTGACATTGTGCAATAATTTTATCTAAAAAAAAAAATAGTATATACAAAACTTTTGGTTTGTTTAATACTAATAATACAAATAATTTTGATATACAATACCTCATTAACAATTTCTTTCATAAAGTCATTATCATTATTTTTCAAAGATTTTAATGCGACAACAGTATCCGAACTCTCCCAAGTAGCTCGATAAACTTTACCAAAACCTCCAGTACCTATACAATTTATATTTTGAAATTCATTATAATCATGGTAATTAATATAACCTTTAGCGATTCCATCCTCGATCCATTGAACCCATTCATCTATATTAGCATTTTTCCTATTGGATGCGCCTGCCATTTTTCTATAAGAATTTTTTTTTTTTAAAAAAAAAAAGACCGAATAAATACTAATTTGATTGAGAATAGTAACATCGGAGCTAATCATCTGATGCATGATCCGCAATGTAATACAAAAGATACAGTTTGATCACATGTCAATATGATTTACTTGCAGTATAAAAATAAAGTTATTGCGTCTAAAGTCACTTAAGAATAATCGGCATTATCCTTGAAAATCCAATAAAGGAAAACTGATTAATCGTTAAAAAAATTCCAAATTCGAATCATTTTAATTCATGTATCGTAGCATTCATCATGCGACTTACAAATTAAGAAAGGTTAAAAACCCACCATATTTCTTTATATGATTGATTCTATAATATGTGCGACGAATAATTGAGTTAATTGAATTTTATGGAGAAAGTTAAAAAGATCCAAATCAAATTCCGGACCTTGCGTGACAATAAAAATTTACTAGTGGTCACGGTATTAATCGATCATGACCATGATCGATATCGGTCTCGATCAAAGACTTCTGACGATCGATCATTTTAAGCAAAATGATTACAGAACTATAAACAATATGTTCAAAATTTTATTTTTTTTTAAAAAAAAAAAAAAATATTGAATATATACTTGTAGTTGGGATGAGGTAATAATTGGTCATACAGCCTGTCAAAGGTCGGGTCGGCCAAAAGCCCAAAGGTTCTTAACCGATTATTGACCGACCGATGACCGATCGTGAGTCGTGACTGACTGACTATTACCATCCCTAGTAATGATTACCCGAAATCATCATCTCAAAATCAAGTAACAAAAAATTATGCTTAAAACATGATCTTCATAATTGTCAGTACTCGCGAGCAAAAAAAAAAAAGGATTTTCGTTCCAACGATCTCTAATCATCATAGATTTCACAAAATAATGCATCATTATTACAAGTAAATTTACCTACATACATATCTCAAATAATAGTTCGAAGAAATAATATACTTTCATTCGGATCATACGTTCTTAAAAGATAAAATGTTCTTTTATCACGATCAATAAGGTACTTACAGGATAAAGAAATAAAAATTTTTAATTATAATTATGAATTAACCCTATAAAAATTTCATCCGTTATTTTTGTAAAAACTCCGTAAAAATACGCCTTTCCCGGATCCATTCACGCAAAATGAAAATAATTCGATAAATTCCGTGATATAAGGTTATTAATTCCGGAAATACGGAAAAAAAAGATGGAATAAAAAGTAAAAAACGGATCGACTTTTTTTACAGGGTAGTCTTAAAATAATTCAAAATTATTTTATAAAAATGAATATTTAAAGATTGATTTTAATTATAAAATTTCCAATTTAAATTAGACAATTTTTCACTTATTAACCAGAATTTTCAACTTCTATTAAATTTTTGACATTACAATTTATAACAGTTAATGATAAATGCCTTTCAACAAATATTGCACGAATAATTCATTCGCAATCTAGATTTTCAACAATTTCATTGAAAAAAAATTGATATGATTCCTGAAAAGTAATTGATAACATTTGATGAATGTTGATTTTGAATACGAAGAATGTTCTTTTAGATTTATTAAAATCGTTAGGAAATTCTTTTGCCAAAAAAATTAATTTATTTGGACATATATTCGATAATTATTATATTTGACGGTTTATTGGAATTTTTTAGAGGATGCGAAGAAATTGTTGATAAAGAGTTGATAATAAGACGGAATAGAAAAAAATTTAGATATTACAACAAAGAAAATGAAACATTATATGAGAATGACAATATGTCTGATACATTGTATTACCATAAAATATAGTAAATTTGTTGTAAAAAATTGCTAAATTAGGTGAGAAATCAAAAATTTCATAATACTTATTAAGTACGGTTGCAACGTTGCAAATCAATAAACTGTGGCGGACGTTAATTTCATAATAGAAATGATCGACACAATTATTAAACATTTTTGTGTAAATAAAAATGCATAAAAAGGAATGTACATCAATTAAATAAGAAAACTCTTTATCCCTTTTACAGGAGAAAAAAAAAAATTTTTTTTTTTTCCTCATTTTTATTTTCAAACATGGCAAGTTCGAAAGTATTAGATGGAGATTTACCTGAAATAACAAGTTTTATTTTACGTAATTTAAGAAATGATATTAAATCACTTCATTCATGTATATTGGTTAATCGATTTTGGTGTCGTATTGCGATACCATTATTATGGGAAAACCCTTTTTCTAATAAACTCAATAATCCAAAATCACATTTTCTTGATATTTATCTTTCATCATTACAAGATGACGATAATAATGTATTAGAAGAACTTGAAATTAATAGAATTAATACAAGACTATCATCATTTAATTATCCAAGTTATATTAAAACGGTTGATACTCATAAAATAGAAATGATTATTAGAGAATGGATTTTATATTTCACTACATTGGCCAATGAAACGGATGAAATGGTTGAAAATAATTCAATTCAAACATCACAACAATCTATTATACCACGACCGTTAACGATATCACCGGAATTGGCCATCTCAATTTCTACATTAGCAGAGAGCGCACAATCTTTAGTACATGCAGCTTTATCAGCTATATTTAATTTAAATAAACCTGATTCATCAAAAGTTAAGAATGCAATTCAACGAATTTATACAGAAATATTTAAATTATTTATTGAAAGTGGAGCAACATTAAATACATTTCATCTTAATATTGATAATTTAGATAGTGCAATATTTAATGATATTTATAAATTATTCTTAAATAATCCACAATTTATTTCTGATATTAAAAATTTCACATTTGGATTTAGAAGTACTTTACATATTGAATCATTGATTCAAAATTATCAATCAAAGATTAGACCTTTATTATTCACTTTATCATCATATTGTAATACCATTAAGAATATTAATTTGGAATTTTCTTTAAATAATCATCCACCATTCGCAAATGATATCGCTACAATTATTAATATACAAAAACAACTTTCTTCTTTAATTTGTTCGGATGATTTATCAAGTTCAATTTATCCTTTATTATCTTTTAATAATCCTTCAAATACTTTAACTTCAATTAAATTTAGAAAATGTCATTTTAATAATACAATTCAATTTGATGGAATTAAAAATCTTAATAGTCTTGAATCCATACAATTTATTAGTTGTAAAGGATTAAAATATAATTTTATTAAACCTTTAATAGAAAATCCCACTCCTTTAAAAATCAAAACTTTGGCAATTATGGGTTGTGAAATTGATAATGATGATTTTGATAATACATTTTTCGATCCTTTATTTAAAAAAATTGGTAATTTTTTAGAAAATTTATTTATAAGTTTTCACAAAAATCATTCAAAAAAATTATTAGAAACTTTATTAAATTTTTGTTCTAATATAAAATTCCTTTATTTAACTGATATTTCTTATAGTAATATAAGTCATTTATTACAATTAATTTCTTTCTTAAATATTACTCTTAAATATCTTACAATTAATGTTAAATTCGTTAATTGGTATGATAATGAATTTAATGATAATTATCAAAGATCTTTAAAAATTAGTTCTAAAATATTAAAAACTTTGGGAAAAGAATTACCTTCAGATTTAAAATATTTGAACCTTTCTTTTATTCTTATAGATTCTAATGATTTAAATCAATTTTTTCAAAATTCAAAACATATAAAATTTGAAAAAATTTTATTAAGAACTAGAAATAATGATGTTGATCCTATTTTAAATGTTTTACAAGATTTTGTTGAAAATAATGATAGTTTAAAATATATAGCTTATGAAAAAGGTAGTATTAATTCAATTGATGATGAAATTTGTTATAAGGGTTTAGAAGATAGGATTAGAGAATGTGGATCTTCCGTTAAAGTTGAAAAATATAATGATATTCGTATAGATACGAATTATATTTAGAGATAGGATGAGCGGGATAGGGTGAGCGGGAGGATAGGGTGCGAGGGATAGGGTGCGTGTGATAGGAAAGAAGGTTTTTACCTTTTAGGATCATAGGCCGATAGGATAGGATAGGATAGGATAGGATAGGAGATTTTTAGGATAGGCCGATAGGGTAAAGGAGGTTTTTAGGATAGGGTAGGATAAGAGTTTTATTCTTTTTTTTTTTTTTGTACGAAATTATATCAACGAAATTATTAACTCAACTTTTTATATCTACGAAATTAAATAAAGATTTATTAAAAAAAAAATTATGATCGTATCATCTTTTTATCCAATTAATCAAATTTCTTTATTACCTGGTAAATGCGTAACGAAAGTTGACATGTATTTACGCGTTAATCTAGTTAATTCTCAAAAATTTCAGCCAACAGAACCTTCGCTTTATCTATTTCATTATCTGATACATACAATTGCTTCTTCAATATTTACTTTGGTTCCGATACCAAAATAATAACATATCTCCTAATTTATTATGCGCCATCGCATCCCCATTTCTGGCCGATTTTAAATACCATTTGAATGCTTTCTCATAATCTTGTTGCGTTCCTATTCCATTTGAATAACAAAATCTACAACACATTGTCTTTTGGAATATCCTCCAATAGCTGATTTATAAACCATTCAAATGCTTTCTTACCATCTTCATTTATTCCTATTCCATTTGTATAACCATTACCTAAATTAAATTGACTCGTAACGTATCCATTATTAGCTGATATTAAGTACCACGCTTTTCTATCATTCCTTGTAATCCTTTTTCCAATCTCATAATAATATCCCAAGGTATTCTGTGCCGATACATTTCCTGATATCGCTGATATTAAAAATGATCTAAATTAACTTTCTATCTCACTTTCATTTTGTACGAAGAGATATTTATTTTTTTCGGATTCTATAAACCATCTTAACGCTTCATCTTCATTTTTAATCGTCCCTAAACCATCATAATAACATGATGTTATCTTTAATTGTGCATCTACATTGTTACCTTCGGCTGAAATCAAATAATATTTAAAAGCAATCTCATCATTAACAATTTGATAACAAAGTCCTAATTTGTATTGTGCTTCACAATCATCTTTCTCGGTACATTTTAATAAATTTTCAAAATCTTTTTGATAATCTAAACTTAAATCATTATCACAAAACATCTCTCTTTAATTTTCAGTTTTTCACACATTCTTTCAATCTCATACTAGCTCTTTCACATAAACATTCAAACCATTTTTAATATTCTTGATAAAATTATATTTGATATCAAATTGTTTAAATTTTTTTCAAAATTATTTTTCGAATTTTTTGAATTTTTCGAATTTTCTTCGTTAGCGTTAGTTCGATCAATTAATTCCCGTTTATCTAAATTAATATATTCGTGATAATTGATTTTATCGTTTATCCTTTTATCTAAAATAATATCTTTATAATAAAATAATGATAATAAATATTTTCCAATAATAATATTAAAATTTTTTAAAATCTTAAATGATTTAATTGATTCAAAATCAAAATCAAAATCAAATTATTCAAATTCCACATCAAAATTTTCATCAAATTTTACTTCACTTTTATTATTAATAATTTTCTAAAACTTTATTCTTATTAATTTTACAACCAATACCATTTTGATAAAAATATCCTATTAAACTATTAAACCAAGATTTATTTTCTTCATGATCTTTTAATAATTCAAAAATGAAAATTTCTGAATCATATCGATAATAATAATATTTTATCCATTCATTTAAATTCTTTTCAAAATTTTTTATATCACCATTCATTTTAATTATTTTAATATAAATCTCTTTTAAAAAATCTTTCACGTTAAATAAATTTTCTATAAATTCTAATTCTTCACTCATTTTTACTCATTTTTACTCATTTTTTAAGAAATATGTAATATGTTAAGTGTATATACTGTGTACGTGTTATGCATGATTTCAAAGACGTAATCAATCGTACAATATACTGTCAGGGAATCACCGTTTCACAATCATGCGATTCCACACGAACCCCCTGAATTCGAAGATATCTCCCTAATTGTAAGAGTTGCCTTTTTGGTACAATGGAATTAGGTGTAATAAAATGGTACCCCTATATTAGTCATATTTAACATAGGTGATATCTCCTTATTATCACCTCGGGCTGGGGATCGGGTTCATTTCATTGCACAAATATTACTAATATTACAAATATTACAAATTTGGTTAATAACCTAACTTTTATTGTAATTCAATTCAAATATTTAGGAAAACTATTTTTTATTTTTTATTTACTTAACCGTATTTATTATTAAAAAAAAAAAAAAAATTTTTTTTTTTTTAAAAAAAAAAAAAAGATAAAAAATTTTTTTCTTCTTAATTTTGAACGAAACCATCTTAGCTTTTAAAAATGATGAAAGGAGTTTCTTTAGAATATGACTTTAGATTAATGATAAATAATCCAAAATATAGTGATATAGAAATTATATGTGAAGATAAAAAAAGATTATATGGTTCTAGAGCCATATTAGCAGCAAGATCCGAAATTTTCGATAAATTACTTTATAATGGAATGAAAGAAAGTTTTGAAAAAGAAATTTCTTTACCAGAGATTAATTCTTTTGCTATGGAAATTATTTTAGAATTTATTTATACTGGAAAACTTAAAGAAAATTCTTTAAATAAAGATAATACAATTGAAGCTTTTTTTGCTGCAGATTATTTTAATTTACCCGAACTTCAAAAATCTATTGTTGATAATATTAAAGAAACTTTGGAAAAAAATTATACTGATAATTATTCACCAGAATTATTATCTAAAGTTCGTGAAAAAACTAATGGTGATAATATTCTTCTTAATTCATTGGCTGAATCAGTAGCCGTTATTCCATTAAATAATCTCGAAATTGGTCGTTTGTCCATCGCTGGTCTTAAGTACCTTTTAGAATATACACATCAAAAAGAAGAAATTCCCTTCGCAACAATTGAATATGAAATTTTTCGATATAGTGCACTTCTTACGGCAAAACAAATTTCTGATGAAGCATTTACAGTTCTCGAGAAACGGTTACCGACATTAAAAAAAATGAGGGATATTATTGTTGATGATGATGATGATGATGATGATGATGATGATGATAAAGATGATAAAGATAAAGATGATGATGATGGTCCAATTATTGATAAGGATAGAATCGCAGAAGAATTTGAACCTTTGACTAAATATATTGATTTCAGGAGAATTGACGGTAAAATCTTAAGTGATATTATTGATCCATTAGAAATCGTTCCTATGAAAATGCTTTACAATGCTACTAAATATAAAGCAAAGCACGGTAATTCAAGTTTAAGTGATATTCGTGGAGCTGCTCCATCTTTGTATAGGTTTACCGAATCCGATTGTGTTTGGAACGAATCATATCACGGATCTAAAATTTCTCTTTTGGATGATGGAAAAGTTGCTGAAGCTTCAAGTATTGATCTTCAAAATGTCAGAGCAAACATTTTATGTTGTAAAGGTGTTTATGAATGGGATATAATTATTGAGAAACATTGTGTATTTACTTGGATTGGAGTATGTTCAGCAGAATCTAAGTTGGATTATGAAAGTTTTGCGGGATCACAATCTAATGCATGGATACTAGGTTCCTCTGGTGACTGTAGGAATGGTCGAAATTCTTTCAAATATTGTTCTTCATTTGCTGGGGATTATCAAACAGTAACTGTTCATTTAGACATGACTCAAAAAACGATCGCTTTCACGGTTAAAGGTGAAAGACAATCGGAAGTATTGAAGTGGAATAATCTACCATCACAGCTTTATCCAATCGTTTCAATATGTAAACCTGGAAGAATTCGAATTCAACCTCACAAAAATAAATGTTAATGTTTATGTTTACAAAAGAAAAAAAATTTTAATTAAATTTCAAGCTATTGTAACTTTTTTTTTCCTTTAACAACAATAATAAAATATAGAATCTTGTAATAAAGAAGTTTTATTCAATGTTATTTTATTATTTTTTATTTTTTTTAAAAAAAATTATTTTTGTTGATTCTAACATTTTTTTTTTATATATATATATAAGGTTTAAAGATTTTCGTCGATTTGATTTAATAACGACTTGATAAACGTTATTTACTGATAAATCAGTGAAATGGATAGATCAACGTTGAATCATCTCACCAACATCATATACAGAATCTTTCGAAAAAAAATAAATTTGCCCATGACATCCTTAACAACAATTTCTTGAAATATGAACCTCTGCAATTTTGCTGAGCAAAAGTGATGGTGATCGTGATTGAGATGAATGATAATTTGTCTTCGTGTTCTCGATACTTCGATACTTCTTACTTCCTTACGATAAATGTCGTTCTAACGTTAAAAAACAGGAGAGGAATGGGTGAATTTTAGTAATAGCCAGATTATTTCTTAACCTGTGTTCAATTATGAAAAGATAATGTTATAGAAAACCTATGGGTAATTTTAAGCAGCAATGTCGACAAACATTCTTATGGCGTGATGAAAAAAATTATCTTAAGAATAGAATGAAGAATCTTTAACTGAAGATAAGTTGTAATGATCACAGTATCTTCATCGAAAAACGTCTAGAAATTCATTGTTTACACGTTCAATAAGACGGAATATTCGGAGAGAATACTTTATCATCAAGTACGTTAAATAGTGTCTTTATTTTATTTTATTTATTGCAAAAAAAAAAAATGAAATAATGAATTACTTTTATGATCAATGTTGAACTTGAGTGAATTAATTATGTTTTTCTTATTACAGAAAAGAATGAATTTAAATTTTAAGACAGCAAAATCTCCAAAAATTTGATTCTTCATATAAATCACCAAATCTCTTATATGCGAGGATGAGGTAGTAATGGTAGTAGTAGATGGGATTCCTTCCGGAATTGTTTAGATTGGGCGATTTTTATAGATTCAAATCACTGAGCTCAGTAAGTCAGTTTAATAATAGATATCAACATTGGATGTATAAATTCCGTCGATTACATTATTCTTACTATTGATAAAAAAATGATTTTTTTTCTCTGTTTAAAATAAAGTAATTTTTTTATTTACTGATGAAATAACCAACTAAAACGGATAACGACATCACCATTGTCCCTTTTATCGAAAAATCGATATTCAATCGTCAAATAGTGTTTTGATCCGAATGAATCCGTGATCTATCAATTTGATTCATAACGATACAATATACTTCATACTAACGCAAGAATTGTCAGATTTGATGGATGAACAGAACGCAAAAAACTTGATGATACAAAAACCTCCTAAGCCGAATATGTCTCGTGATCATTGGTATATATTTCCAATTATTCATCATTACTCGAAAATCTTTTTGATCATTGGTATATATTTCCAATTATTCATCATTACTCGAAAATCTTTTTGCTATGGCTAGTTATTTACGACCTTCTTTAATACGTTCTTTTAGACGTACTCCAATAATCACTCTGAAACCTTCATCAAATCTTTTTATAGCAAATCCACATGTTAACTGTCGGAAAAATAGTTCAACTTCTCTTGAAAATCGTGATGATTTAAGTGAGTATCTCTTTTTGGTATTTGTTTTACCCGTATTAAATTATTGTTTACTTTTTTTTTCTCCAAAGATATAAATCAATCTCCAACTACAACTAAATCTCCTACTACCACCGGTAAGTAAAGCCTAGTTGATTTATAAATTTTTGGTATATATTTTCATATGGATCACTGATTAAACATTTTAAATAGGAATTACGAAAGGATATTCATTAGAACAAGATTTAAGATCGTTAATAAATCATCCAGAACGTAATGATATAGAAATTTTATGTAAGGATGGAAAGAGATTATTTGGTTGTAAAGCAATTTTAGCATCAAGATCAGAAATATTTGATGAATTAATTTATAAAGAAGGTAATCAAAAACAAATTTCTTTTCCAAAGATTCAATATTCTGGTATGGAAAATATTTTAGAATATTTTTATACAGGATCAATTAAAGAAATTTTAACTCAAAATAATATACTTGAAACTTATCAAGCAGCAAAATATTTTAATTTATCAACTATTCAAGATTTTATTTTTAATGAATTACAAAATATTTTAGAAATGAATTATGAAGAAAATTTTTCACCAGAATTATTATCTAAAGCTATAGAAATGATATTATTAAAAGATGATGATAAAATTTTAAATTTATTGGTTAAATCAGTAGCAATGATTCCATTAAATAATATTAAATATGATAGATTATCTATTAAAGGACTTCAATATCTTTTACAATGTACACTTGAAAAAGAAATGAAATTTGCAACAACGGAATATGAAGTTTTAAGATATAGTTCTATGTTGGCGGCAAAACAAGTTTCTAATGAAGCATATGAATCTCTTATGCAAAATTTTCCAACTTTAGATAAAGCAGAAGAACAGATTAAAAAATGGATTAGTATTGAAAAAATATCTCCTAAAGGATGGTTTATCACGAATCGTAGAAAAATTATTAAAAATTTAAAACCTATTATTAAATTTATTGATTTTAAACGAATCAAAAAAGAAATCTTAAATAATATTATTAAACCATTAAAAATTATTCCAAATGAAATAATTGAAAGTAATATTAATAAAATAAATAAATTAGGTTCAAATTTAAATGATATTAGAGGAATACCAATATTATATAAAAAATTTACAAAATTTGATTATATATGGGATAATGTAATTCACGGTCGAGATCTTAAAATTAAGGATAATGGAAAAGTGGTACAAGCAACAAAAAATATTTTTAGACAAAATGTTAGAACTATTAAGGGATTAGAAAAAGGTATTTTTGAATGGGAAATCATTATTGAAAAATCTTGTGAATATACTTCAATCGGTGTATGCGCAATAGAAAATTTTGATCATGAGACCTGGGCGGGAGATCAGTCTAATGGATGGGTATTAAATTTCAATGGTTATTGTTATAATTCTGGAAAATGTAATTATTATTGTGAACCATTTACTAAGGATGGTACTAAAATTATAGTTCATTTAGATATGAATGTAAGGACCTGTGCATTTACAGTCAATGGTACAAAGTATCCGGAGGTATCAGAATGGAATAATTTACCACCGAAGCTATATCCGGTAGTATCATTATGTGCTCCCGCTCAATGTCGAATTCAACCTTATCAAACATTTGACTCACCAAATCAAAATAATGATTGATAGGATTAAAATTTAAGTTGGAAATTTTACAAACCGGTTGTATAGTCCAATGAATTTAATAAAATAAATGTGATACTTTTATTCCAAATAAATAAATAAGTAAATATAAATATATAAATTTGTTAATACTAAATTTCTAAATGAGATTCATTTATTTAATGATTTCTGTCAAAACAAATAATTTACGCGCAAAGTTTATGCTAATCAAAATCAATAAAATCCACGAAAAGCGTTAATTCATCAATATTACAAAAAATATAATGTATAAATGTATACCCATACATGTATATTTTATGAAATTATTTATTTCTTTTAAAAATTTTGGTCTTTTTTTCGCTCTTAGGAATTTGGGAATTTGTCATATTCATTAAAAAAATGTTTTGCTGCGGCATATTTCTTCAATATCAATAAATCCGCGAAAACGTTAATTCACCAATATTACAAAAAAATATACCGGTATGTATAAATGTATACCCCATACATGTATATTTATGAAATTATTTATTTCTTTTAAAAATTTTAGTCTTTTTTTCGCTCTTCGGAATTTGGGAATTTGTCATATTCATTAAAAAAATTGATTTGCTGCGGCATATTTATTATAGAGTAAACAGGAGTAAACCGGATTACTAAAAATAATATAAATAAGTATTTAAAATTTGAGGACTTACAAACAATCAAGTCTCGGTTAGTATAGTGGTTAGTATCCCCGCCTGTCAGGGTATCCAGCACGCGGGAGACCGGGGTTCAATTCCCCGACCGAGAGCAAAATTTTTCGAATTTTTCTGCGGAAAGTTTTTTTTTTGATTTTTTCATATATTAAAATGAATACCGTATACCTGATAATGTGATCATCAACCAAAAATTTATTACAAAAACTGCTATTTAGAATTATTAGAATAATATCGTTTATTTAATAAAATTGTAACAGTCTCGATATACAGTGTAAATCAAAAATAACTTTACGATATATTTTTAGCGTTATTAAAATAATAATCGGTAAAGCACATAAAAAGGTAAAGTAATGAAAATAGTTCATTTTCAAAAATTCGGTTGGGATAAGTAAGATAATAAATCTCCTTAGCAGTTAGAGGCTCCGAATAAGTTTTTTTACTGTGCCACACTTAAATTATTATTTGTTGAGTGACGTCATTCAAAATCTTATGAAATAACACTTTCGTCATACAACTTAATTATTTTAAAGAGTCTAGCACGAGATTTCATTAAGACTTACCTTTTATATGAAAGATTAAATTTTACGCTTAATTTGAAATAATGATCAGATTTTTCGATTTCTGATTCCCTCGTATACATAAAAATGAGCTGGTCAACTCTTTTCGTTTGAAAAATAGCTATAAAATTCGGAAGTCAGTGCGTAGATTGTTTACTTTGCGAATATTTTTTTGTAAATCATTTTTATGTGACACATAATTAATTATTAAATTATGATGAAATTTCTATCAACCTATACTTTTCTATTAAAATCAAAAAAGGAAGGTGTCAATCGTTAATCAAACAAATTGATCATAAAATTAGTCATTTATGGTTTAGAAAGATCAGCAAGGATACAAATCTAAATACGTTATAAACTTTTAAGCTTCATTACAAAAAAAAAAAAAATATCTTTTTTCAAACAATTCATAAAAAATGACGAGAGGATATTCATTAGAAAATGATTTAAGATTATTAATAAATAATCCAAAATATAGCGATATAGAGATTTTATGTAAAAATGAAGAAAAATTATATGGTTGTAGAGCGATTTTAGCAGCAAGATCTCAAGTATTTGATGGATTACTTTATAATGGGATGAAAGAAAGTTATGAATATCAAATTTCTTTTCCTACGATCAATTATTCTGCAATGGAAATTATATTAGAATATACTTATACAGGATCAATTAAAGAAGAATCTTTAACAAAAGATAATATAATCGAAGCTTTGTATGCTGCGGATTATTTTCAATTATTAGAACTTCAAGATTTTATTATGACAACTCTTAAAAATACCTTAAGAAAATATTATACAGATAATTATTCACCGGAATTATTTTCTAAAATTGTTGAAATAATACCATTAACTGAAGATAATATTCTTCTTAATTTATTGGTTGAATCAGTAGCAATTATTCCATTAAATACTATTGAATTTGGTCGATTGTCTATTGCAGGTCTTAAATATCTTTTATTTCGTACACATGAAAAAGAAATACCTTTCGCAACACCAGAATATGAAGTTTTTCGATATTGTGCTATTCTTGCAGCAAAACAAGTTTCTAATGATGCATATAAAACTATTATGGAACGGTTACCAACCTTAGAACAGATAGAAAATTCAGCCAATAGAATAGTCAACAAATTTATTACTGATCATCAAAAAGTTGCTAAAGAATTGGAACCTTTGGTTAAATTTATTGATTTTAGACGGATCAAAGGCCATATATTAGTTGATATTATCGAACCATTAGAAATTATTTCATCTGAAATCATTTTAAATGTCTATCGTCATAAAACTAAATCAAATATTTCTGATTATAATGTTATTCGTGGAATACCATTTGACATTATATGGGATGAGACAGCATGTGGATCAAAACTTATTATTGAGAAAAATAGAAAACTCATACATGCATCGAATGATTGTGATTTACATCAAAGTGTTAGAGGTAAAATGAAATTAGAAAATAAAGGTATCTTTGAATGGGACGTTATTGTTGAAAAAGATTGTGATTATGCTTGGGTTGGAATATGTTCATCAGAGAATTTTAATTATGAAACTTTTGCAGGAAAACAACCTACTGGTTGGGTATTAGGTTCTAGTGGTTATTGTTATAATTCTCATAATAGATCAAATTATTGTCCATCATTTGGAGATGGTACAAAAATTACTGTTCATTTAAATATGGATAAAAGAACTTGTGCTTTTACAGTTAATGGTATAAAATATCCGGAAGTATCAGAATGGAATAATTTACCATCAAAACTTTATCCGGTAGCATCATTATATTATCCTGGTCGTTTAAGAATTCAATCTCATCAAAAATCTGGACCAACTTGAGATATTCTTGAATATTTGCTATTAGAGTTAAATAGTTAACTGATAACTATTTAACTTTAATTTATAAATAAATTCATTTTTTACTGTTAAAAATGACTTTTGAGAAAATTTATAAATCATGATGAAAGTTTCCATCTTTCGTATTAATAATCTAAAATCAACGCTTACATTCAAAAAGGAAGATACTTTGTGCGATAAAATTATCGTCATAAAATCGTCAAAGCCGGAAGACTAGTCACTTGTGGCTTAAAAATATCTTTCAATGGAAGATCCTGTATGTAATAAAGGCGCAGCTATTACGGAAATTTTATTTTCCGTGGAGATAGTGAAACATAGTATACAAAATAAATTTTCATCGTAGAAAAACGTATTTTTTTTCTCTCTCAACCATTTTTCTTGAAAAGGATGAGAGGATATTCATTAGAGCAAGATTTAAGATTATTAATAAATAATTCAAAGTATAGCGATTTAGAAATTTTATGCGAAGATGGAAAGAAATTACACGCTTGTAGAACAATTTTAGCAGCAAAGATCCGAAGTATTTGATGGTTTACTTTATAATGGAATGAAGTAAACTTATGAAAACCTGATTTCTTTTCCAAAGAATAATTCAGCTGGAATGGAGGTTATATTAGAATATATTTATACTGGATCAGTTAAAAAAAAATCTTTGACAAGAGATAATATGATCGAAGCTTTGTATGCTTCGGATTTTTTTCAATTATCAGAACTTCCGAATTTTATTATGAAAACAATTAAGAATTTCGTAAAAAATTATTCACCAGAATTATTATCAAAAGCTGTGAAAATAATGCCATTATCAGAAGATAATATCTTTCTAAATTTACTGGTTGAAGATGTAGCGACTATTCCATTAAATACTATTGAATTTAATCGATTATCTATTGCGGCACTTCAGTATCTTTTATTTTGTACATATAAAAAAGAAATTTGCAACCTCAGAATATGAAGTTTTTCGATATTGTGCTATTCTTGCAGCAAAAACAAGATTCCAATGATGCATACAAAACTCTTATGGAATGGTTGCCAACCTTAGAACAGATAGAAAATTCAGCCCATAGAATAGTCAACAAATTCATTACTGATCATCAAAAAGTTGCTAAAGAATTGGAACCTTTAATTAAATTTATTGATTTTAGACTAATTAAGACCCACATATTAGCTGATTTTATTGAGCCACTAGGAATTATTCCAACCGAATTGGTTACAAGTGTTTATAGTCATAGAGCCTTATTGAATAATTCAGACTTAAATGATAATCGAGGAATACCATTTTATAAATTTAATGAATCTCTTCTTGCCTGGGATGAATCGGCGTATGGATCAAACCTTATTATTGAGGGTAATGGAAAAGTCGTTCGTTCACTGGATGCTCTTAAATTCAATAGCCAAAGTGTTAGAGCTAAAGTAAAATTAGAAGGTAAAAGAATCTTTGAATGGAATGTCATTATTGAGAATGATTGTGGTTATGCTTGGGTTGGAATATGTTCATCAGAAAATTTTATGAATCCTGGGCAGGAGGTCAGCCTACTGGATAGGTATTAGGTTCCAGCGGTAATTGTTATAATTTATTAAATCAATGAGTTATTGTCCATCATTTGGAGATGACACAAAAATTACTGTTCATTTAGATATGAATGAAAGAACTTGTGCTTTTACAGTCAATGGTACAAAATATCCGGAGGTAACAGGATGGTGTAATTTACCATCAAAACTTTATCCGGTAGCATCATTAAAATTTCCGGGTCATTTACGAATTCAATCTCATCAAAAATTTGATTTATACGCTTGTATTAACTTGTATTGAAATTTCTTTAGAATTATTTGTAAAATTGTTTAAATAATTAATTCACAGAACCCTATATTTAAGTACCTTTGTTACCGTAAAGTAATTTACAATGTGATTTATAAATAAACTTTATTCATTATTTTTCCTGCTAAATTAAGTCTTTAAAAAATTTAAAATCATGAATAAATTTCTATCTTTCGTTTTAGTAATCTAAAATCAACGCTTACATTTAAAAGGAAGAACTACATTTTATTTTCAAAAAATTTTACTAGATAGGAGTTTAGTTGCAAGATGCTCATATACTTTAAAAATACCCATTACTTGTATAACTCAGTTAGGTTGCACTATTTTCTTACTGCTGTATACAGTATACGGTAAAATTTGTCACCGTAAAATCGTCAAAACCGGAAAAGATTAGTCACTAGTAGCTACAAAAACGATGATTAAAAAAAAGATTATTAAATAACCAAATGTATAATTATTTAGAGATTTTATATAAAATAAAGAAAAGTTATATGGTTAAAGAGCAATTTTAGCAGCAGAATCCGAAGTATTGATAGATTAGAGCAAATTATTCTGCGTTCTATTAAAATTTTATTAATCATTACATGCAAAAACATTAGAGTTTCAAAATAATAAAGACGCAGAAAACGGAAATATTATTTTCCATAGGGATAGTGAAACATAGTACAAACTTTTACATAAATAAATTCCCACATTGAAATATATATTTTTCCCTTAAACATTTTCTTAAAAAATGGCGAGAGGATATACATTAGTTCAAGATTTAAGATTATTAATAAATAATCCTAAATATAGTGATTTAGAAATTTTATGTGAAGATGAAAAGAAATTATACAGTTGTAGAAGTTGTAGAGCAATTTTAGCAGCAAGATCTGAAGTATTTGAGAGACTACTTTATAATGGGATGAAGGAAAGTTATGTAAATCAAATTTATTTTCCAAAAATCAATTCCGCCGAAATGGAAATCGTATTAGAATATACCTATACAGGATCAATTAAAGAAGAATCTTTAACAAAGGATAATATAATTGAATCTTTTTACGCTGCTGACTATTTTCAATTACCAGACCTTCAGGAATTTATTATGAAAGTTTTCAAAGATGCATTAGAAAAAAATCTTACAGAAAATTATTCACCAGAATTATTATCGAAATTCGCAGAAAAAATGCCATTAACAGAAGATAACATTCTATTAAATTTGTTTGTTGAAGCGGTAGCTACTATTCCACTAAACACAATTGAATTTGGTCGATTATCTATTGACGGTCTTAAATATCTTTTATCTTGTACATATGAAAAAGAAATGACTTTTTCAACACCGGAATATGAAGTTTTTCGATATTGTGCTATTCTTGCAGCAAAACAAGTTTCTAGTGATGCATATACAACTCTTATGAAACAGTTACCTACCTTAGAACAAATGCAAATGGATAATTCAGTTCAAGTAAAAAATAAAATTATTATCGATCATCAAAATATTGCTAAAGAATTGAACCCTTTGGTTGAATTTATTGATTTCAAGCGAATTGAAGGACAGATTTTAACTGATGTTATTGATCCATTAGAAATTGTCCCTTCTAAAATAATTTTAAATGTTTATCGAGACATAGTAAGGTTAAATAATTCAAACTTAAATTATATTCGAGGAATACCAAAAACGATGTACGTTTGGGATGAAAAAACATGTGGATCAAATCTTATTATTGAGGATAATGGAAAGGTCGTACAAGCACAAAATAAATGTAACTCACAACAAAGTGTTAGAGGTAAAATGGAATTAGAAAATAAAGGTATCTTTGAATGGGATGTTATTGTTGAAAAAGATTGTAATTCTGCTTGGGTTGGAATATGTTCATCAGAAAATTTTAATTATGAATCCTGGGCAGGAAGTCAGTCTACTAGATGGGTATTAAGTTCCAGTGGTAATTGTTATAATTCGGGAATTATATCAAAATATTGTCCATCATTTGAAGATGGTACAAAAATTACTGTTCATTTAGATATGAATAAAAGAACTTGTGCCTTTACAGTTAATGGTGCAAAATATCCGGAGGTATCAGAATGGAATAATTTACCATCAAAACTTTATCCGGTAGTATCATTAAGATTTCCAGGTCGTTTTCGAATTCAATCTCATCAAAAAATTTGATTCATACCCTTTCTTTGGAAGTGTTAAGTGTTTGTTTATGATAATTAATTCACAGAACTAAATTTCAATATCTTTGCTAACGCAATAATTAATTGACGGAAAGATTCTAAAATGTGATTTACAAATAAAAATTTATTTTACTATTAAATAAGACTTTAAATTAAAAATAAGAAAGAAGGAAACCTATCATGATTTTTAAAATTTCTTAACTCTAAAATCACGGAAAAGATTAGTTACTTGTGGCTTAGATTAAAACGGGTTTAATTAAAGTTTGTTTAAAAAAAATTTCACAAAAACGATGATCAAGAAAGAAGATTATTAAATAATCCAAAGTATAGCTATTATTTGGAGATTTTATGTAATAATAGAGAAAAGTTATGTGGTTACAGAGCAATTTTAGCAGCAGAATCCGAAGTATTGATAGATTAGAGCAAATTATTCAGCGTTATATTAAAATTTTATTAATTATTACATGCAAATTTCAAAATAATAAAGGCGCAGCTAAATACGGAAAACGGAAATATTTTTCTCCATAAGGATAGTGAAACATAGTACAAACTTATACATAACCCACATTGAACTATGTATTTTTTCCTTAAACATTTTTCTTTAAAAAATGACGAGAGGATATTCATTAGAACAAGATTTAAAATTGTTAATAAATAATCCTAAATATAGCGATTTAGAAATTTTATGTGAAGATGAAAAGAAATTACACGCTTGTAGAGCAATTTTAGCAGCAAGATCTGAAGTATTTGAGAGTCTACTTTATAATGGGATGAAGGAAAGTTATGAAAATCAAATTTCTTTTCCAAAAATCAATTCCGCCGGAATAGAAATCGTATTAGAATATACCTATACAGGATCAATTAAAGAAGAATCTTTAACAAAGGATAATATAATTGAATCTTTTTACGCTGCTGACTATTTTCAATTACCAGACCTTCAGGAATTTATTATGAAAGTTTTCAAAGATGCATTAGAAAAAAATCTTACAGAAAATTATTCACCAGAATTATTATCGAAATTCGCAGAAAAAATGCCATTAACAGAAGATAACATTCTATTAAATTTGTTTGTTGAAGCGGTAGCTACTATTCCACTAAACACAATTGAATTTGGTCGATTATCTATTGACGGTCTTAAATATCTTTTATCTTGTACATATGAAAAAGAAATGACTTTTTCAACACCGGAATATGAAGTTTTTCGATATTGTGCTATTCTTGCAGCAAAACGAGTTTCTAGTGATGCATATACAACTCTTATGAATCGGTTACCTACCCTAGAACAAATGCAAATGGATAATTCAGTTCAAATAAAAAATAAAATTATTACCGATCATCAAAAAGTTGCTATAGAATTAGAACCTTTGGTTGAATTTATTGATTTCAAGCGAATTGAAGGACAGATTTTAACCGATGTTATTGATCCATTAGAAATTATCCCTTCTAAAATAATTTTAAATGTTTATCGAGACATAGTAAGGTTAAATAATTCAAACTTAAATTATATTCGAGGAATACCAACGATGTACGTTTGGGATCAAAAAGCATGTGGATCAAATCTTATTATTGAGGAAAATGGAAAAGTCGTACAAGCACCAAATAAATGTAACTCACAACAAAGTGTTAGAGGAAATATGGCATTAAATAAGGGTATTTTTGAATGGGATGTCATTGTCGAAAAAAGTTGTAATTATATTTGGGTTGGAATATGTTCATCAGAAAATTTTTATTATAAATCCTGGGCAGGAGGTCAGTCTACTGGATGGGTATTAGGTTCCAATGGCGAATGCTGTAATCCTAATATTAGATCAAGAAATTATTGTCCGCCATTTGGAGATGGTACAAAAATTACTGTTCATTTAGATATGAATAAAAGAACTTGTGCCTTTACAGTTAATGGTGCAAAATATCCGGAGGTATCAGAATGGAATAATTTACCATCAAAACTTTATCCGGTAGTATCATTAAGATTTCCAGGTCGTTTACGAATTCAATCTCATCAAAAAAATTGATTCATACCCTTTCTTTTGAAGTGTTAAGTGTTTATTTATGATAATTAATTCGCAGAACTAGATTTCAATATCTTTGCTAACCGCAATAGTTAATTGATGAAAAGATCCTAAAATGTGATTTATAAATAAAATTTATTTATTTTTACCTATTAAAATAAGACTTACAAGAAATTTTAAAAATCATGAAAAAGTTTCCTTTTTTCGTATTTATAATTTGTTCTAAAATTACGCTTAAATCGTCAAACCGGAAAAGATTAGAGTTGTGGCTTAGAAAAATCTTCAACGGTACAATTAAAAATCGACATCAACACCCAATTTTAATAATATGGTTTTCATTAAAATTTGTTTCAAAAAAAAATTACAGAAATGATGGGAGTAGTGGACCTTCCATTAGAAAAGAATAATTAACCGATGTTGTACAGTATAGTATCGTACACTCGTACCGATAAGTATAGTAAGTATGATGCAAACTATACTTGGTATAAATAAAATACATGTTATACTTCGAACTTCTTAACGGTAGATATAAAACTTTTCTTTTATTAAAAAAATCGTTTATAAATTTATGAATTTAGTGTTAAATTTTATTTTAAAACTTATAATAAACCGAAATTCAAAATGCAAAACCGAAACATTAGTAAACGTTTCATTAAATAACGCGTTAAAAAAATAAGCATTTTTAGAAATCCCACCGATTTTCCATTTCTCCTTACTCATTATAAATAGAAAACATCATTTATTATTCATTTTATTCAAGATTTAAAAAATTTATTTATTTTATCAAAGCTTGTTCTTTGACTATTGATAACGTAATTAGGTCTGTGATTTGTTAGTATTTTAAAGCAAAATTTACATTGAATATGTTGTAAACCAAACTTGACCATGTCCTATCGGCCTAAATTATTGGCCCATTCTAATAATGTCCTAAAACTGCTAATTTGAGCTGATGGGACGATTTGGGACATGGTTTGATTTGGTCTACAATAAATATTTCTTTTTACCAAAAAAGTCAATCAAAAAAAAGTACCACCAAAAATTATGCTATCTAATGCTTTCAAATATCAACAATTTAATGAGAATTATGACGGAACATTTTTTTGTAGATTGTCTTCTGGAACTTCTTGAAAGGCTTGAGAAACGAAAGTATTTTTTTTATATTTACTTATTTATTATTTACTTTCATTATGGGAATGTCTGTAAATTTATTCTAATTTATTTTTTCGTGATAGTGCTTCCAGAAACCCTGAAAAAAAGAATGTCAATTATATGACAGTTCAACGAAATGGATCTCACTGAACTCACCCTACTCCAAGCTTCATGTATCATCTCAAGAGTCAGAAGGTAGATATCAAAATTTTTTTCTTAAAAAATGCATAAATAAATAATAAATTTGGTTAGGAAACTTTTTTAAAATATTTTTTAGTAGACTAATGGTCAACCTCATAGCAGCATAGCTTGAATTTATAAAGTACCGGTAGTTAATTCGCAACTATACTCAATATCTATTATTATATGAAAAGAAATTATACGGTTGCAGAGCGATTTCAGCAGCAAGATTTGAATGGGTAAAAAAAATATTGGCCACCGTAGGGGTGACTGATATGTTACCCTCCCAGTGTTATTATGCATGCCATCCAAGATCATGCCTAATTTTACAAAGTATTTAGTTATTGTGCATCATATAGTAATGGTACAAAGTTACTGTTCATTTAGATAACTTGTGCTTTTACAATTAATGGTACAAAGTATCCGAAGGTATCAGGATGGAAGAGTTTGCCATCAAAACTTTATCCAGTAGTATCATTTAAATATCCTGATCACTTTCGTATTCAACCTCATTAAAGATTAGGTAATTTTCGCAAATAATATCTCCCAAACTTCAGATTTTTTTTGAATTGTGATTTCCCGTATTATAACCTTAATAAACTTTAAAATTATCGGTCAATAACAAACTATGAATATCCGT
The DNA here is from genome assembly GCA_021464525.1 of Rhizophagus sp. LPA8_4_AMF. Classification (NCBI taxonomy): domain Eukaryota; kingdom Fungi; phylum Glomeromycota; class Glomeromycetes; order Glomerales; family Glomeraceae; genus Rhizophagus; species Rhizophagus sp. LPA8_4_AMF. The sequence continues at coordinate 43,024 of JADRCO010000029.1, read as the reverse complement.
ACAATAATATATTTAACAAGTCAATAACGTCTACCGACTGTCTACCGTATAACGGATCATAATATCCGTTTGGAGGGTTTGACCTGTGTTTCGCGTAAAGACTTCTTTTGCATATGAAAATAAAATGTTTGACTGAAAACTACGTTGCTTTATTATGTTTCGTTTCCGCAGAAATCACAGTTTAAAAAATTGTAATAAATAATTGCAAATAAAGGTTTACTGCCTTATACGTGAGATTTTATTACTAATTGATGATGTTTAAAATGAACTTATATAATAATTGGGTATTAATATGCGTAATATAATTCGAAGAAATTTCTGCTCGAAATTTTATAATTAAATGTTCTGTTGACTCTGATATACTGTCATTTAAACAATATAGTTAAGAATATAAACCTATATTAAAGAAGATTGATAATAACTTTGACTTTTGATGTGTTATTACTTATTATGGAATGAATACTGGATCACATTACCAAAAAAATTTGTAACCAACAAACACTTGATACTAATTATTTAATCTATTACGACCGATACAATCAATCAATCGATCTTGTTGATAAAAAAAAATTTGATATATTAATTCGCAATTTAATAATTTAACTTGTACCAGCAATAATCATAGCAACTAAAAATAAAATATCATGTTCATATTTTTCGAAGGTGCGCATCTTCTAATGAAAATATGTTCATAATTCAGGCCAGAATTAGAAATTTTGGCCAAGATTATAAAATGAAATTATGAATCACGTTAAACACGGTGGCTTTGCTTGTACTACTATTGACATTCTATTTAAAAGAAAAAAATCCATAAATAGTTTCGTCTCTTCAAACTTTTATAAAACTAATTTAATGTGCGAAATGTTTATATTGTAATTAAATTGTAATTAAACACCAGGAAATTTCTTTATAAAATTTATTTTATAATTGGTTAGTGATTTCAAAACGAGGGATATTTGGGATAATTCCTTGGGATATTTACCTGTAATCTGTAATTCTTTATGAGTAATTCGGACATTTACATAAACAAATTATCAAATCTTTTGTTGAAAATGTCGAAAATGCAACATAATAGAATCAAATAATAAAACTGTAAACCAAGTCATCACGAAGACAAAAAGAAAAAAAGGGGAAAAAAAACAACAGGAAATCGAATCCAACGATATCCTGTCCGCACAAAATAGAAAAACTAATCCTGTTAAGAACTGAAAACACGATTATTTTACCTATTCTCGTATTGGTCCTTCGTTAAAAATGCCACCTGTAAATACTGTAAGAGGAGGAATGATGTGGTGCAGTTAATAGACAATAAAATTGTTCTTAATAAAGGATAATTCACGCACAATTAGTGCTACATGAAGAAAAGAGACTACGACTACTGCTAAACTAAACATTTCAACGTCGCCAAAATCTCTGCCAAAATCTCCTGTTTGCGATCGTTCCCTTTTTAAATTTAGGTTTACCTTTCTCAGTACTTGAAGTCGCTCCTTTTTCTTAGAGTTCTTATTCTTCTTTTTGTTTCGTGATACATCATCCGACGAATCAACAATCGGTTTTGTGCTCTTTTTGCCGTGAGAGGTCCCTTGTCGATACCATAATGATTCAGATTCGACCCAATGTTGTCAACGTATTTTAAAACTCTGTGGAGGTCTTCTCATTTTTGACATATCCGATCAACTTAGAGGCCCCTCTCGCGGTCTTAATTAGCTTGAAGCTTTTCACGATTTCGCCATAGATTAGGTTACATTTATTAAATCAGGAAAGGGAGTTACGGGTGGAGGTCAGCATTAATGTGGAATGGGAAAATAATATACAGGGATAAATAGTTAGAGGAAAATCCGGTTTCAAACCAAACTGGCAAAGACTTGAGAAAACCAAATTTTTTAAAAGCACTTTATAAAACACGATTCACGTGATTAGATCATATACAAGACTAACTATGATCTTAAAGCATAGCTATAAGTAAATAATAAACTAAAAGTAAATTATCGCATTAACCAGGTCAGAATATTTACTCATAAATAATTGAATCGAAAAAAAAAATATTTTGAGTAATCATGTAACAATTATTTCAAATTTCATATATTTCGTAAACTTTTAAGATTACATACATTTATAAATTTTCGAATAAATTTGATGTTACATAATCGCTAAAGCCTAACTACGAAATTACTTATTCAGGGCTTTTGTAAAGCCGTTCACTTTTAATTTTTTAAAAAAAATTATGATTAGTAAACGAACATATTATAATTAATATTTCTTTTTTTGTGATAAAACGTAATACTTTATTAATTATATGATAAAGAACATACAATAAACAAAAGCAAAACTGGAGTTTGATATAGATAAAGATCTATCTATATCTCCCTCAATACTACGCCTTCATACTATCTGATGAAGTGGTAGCGTTTTTCACGTACTACAAAATACATACAATGATTGAAATAAAAGACTAAGCTAACTATTAAATATTACGCGAGGAATTTTGGAATTTAGATCTGATGAAGAGGTCTGAGACACGTAGATATACCAATTTACCATTCAACTTCAAGGACACTTTCTGAGACTGGGATTTCTCACTCAATGTTATGTGGGACAGGTTTGGAACGCTAGTTGGGTAGCTACAAAGTGTTGTCTGAAGTAGGAACGCGTGTCGGAATTACATACTGTTTGCTTTAATTGTTTTTTTTATTACTGTCTTTGGTAGGTTTTTTCTCTTTAGGTATTTTGAAATTTTCATGTAATATATATTATATACTATAGATTTTATAGATTTATAAAAATATATATATATAAAAGCAAGTGTAAACTGCGACACGTTAAGTTTTTAGTTTTTATTAACAAAGAGAGCGAAAGTAATTTTTTTTGTGTGAAATAAACATATCAGTGATCGCGCCACTGTCAAACTGTCATGTGGTGAACGGGATAGCTACAGTATGTATGGTCATCTATCACATGAGGTATAAAAAAATATACTTTTTTTTATCGTTAAAATGAAAATTTTCGTATGAACGCAATTCAGTAATAAATAAAATGTGAAAATTTTAAATTTATTTAAATATTACAACTTATTTTAAATAAAGTAAATTATATAATATAATAAATAATATATCCTAAAAAATGTGATGTATTTTACTGCGTTATTACCTATTTCTAATCTTTGTAAGAATCCTAAATTTATTTTTGAGCCCTATGAAATCCTTGATTAGCGGACATTTCATACCAATAAATTGCTTTATCTAAATCCTTCTTAATTCCTATTCCATAATTATACCTAAAGGGCAAGATTATATTGAGCTCTATACAGCCTACCTTGATATAGCGAAGAACCTCAAATTCGTTATAACAAGTTAGCGAAGAATTTGAAGAATTTGATTGGTTGCTTCGCTATAGCGAGGGAAAATTGACCTATTTTATTGGCTAAGAATCACGTGATTCGTTATATCAAAATTCGTTATAGGAAGGGACGAATCATTGACAATTGTACCTACTCATTTTTATGCATATCATCGCTAAAAACTTCTAAAGTTGACAAAATTCCTTTCTATCTTGTAAGTCAAGGCATTTTAAAATATCGGCCGAAGGAGAATATGCAAACGGAATAATGATGTTAGGATATTGTTATGAATGTAAAATTGCAACTGACATTGATAAACAAAAGGTGCTTGAATTATATCAAAAATCAGCGAATTTAGGAAGTAGTAAAGCTCAACATATTCTTGCTTCAATGTTTAATAATGGGAAGGGAATTGCAAGAGATATGGTACAAGCAATTTATTGGTATGAAAGGCTATGAGTAATGGATATTTACCGGCAATGTATGATCTCGCTAATATGTATAGAATTGGAAGTTTTGTTGAGAAAGATTATGACAAAGCTTTTAAATTATTTAAAAAATTAGCGAAGAAGAACATATGGATGGAATGACAATGTTAGGATTTTGTTACAGTAAAGGAATTGGAACCAATGTTGATAAAACAAATGGCATTTAAATTATATCAAAAGGTAGCGGAATTAGGAAATTACAGTATATATTATAACATTATTAATACATCTGATTTACGGAAATTTCAGAGAGATTGAGGTAAAGATACGGTAAAAATTTGCTAAATAGTAAAATAACGATTATAGTAAGCGGAAATTGGAAATGGAATTATGAGAAGTTTTTACCACCCTTTTTAACATGAACTTTATCATGAACTTTACCATGAACGAATCCTAAAATCAAAATGACATTGTTAGTCTTATCAAATAAGAAAAAGAATAAATAATGATATACACAGATTGATACACACAGTTAAAACGAAAATATTTTCAACCCCTTATTCCACAACATTAATAAAATTAACTAGATATCAAGTTATTACCTAAAAAACTGCGCTATTCTTAGTATAGTAATCCGATAACTAGCTCTACATAGGAAAATATAGTTGTACGATTTTCAATAAACGCGACATCAAAATTCTTCACTTAATTTTCTTCGTTTTTACGTCATCTCTATCTAAATTTTAATAAAAAAATTCTTTTTTAGCCGGTCAGCAAGAGAGCAAAAGAAAAGGCACCGGTTAAAAGCTCAAGCTCAAAAAAATATATATATAAATTATCAAAAAGTCTAAATTAATTTATGGACATTTGGTAGTTTTTACCTTTTGTAACTTACCTTATTTAGAGATTGGCACTTAATTTTTTGTTTATTCTTTTTCTTCGTTTCTTTTCTTTTCTTTCTATATTTCTCTTTGAACACTTAAATAATTAGACAATTGAGAACCCCTAACTATTAGGATATCCAATTATGGTTCAATTATAATATATTTTCGAGTATAAATGTATTTTATCACCTCTCAAGGGTTATCTCATGATCAAATAAAAAAAAAAAAATTTTTTATAAAATATATTTATTTATTTATGTTAAATATAATTAAAATCGAATTTGTGATATTAAAGCATCATGAGTTTCTCTTTGATACCGCCCCATATATTTAGGAATTATCGTTTATTCTTCACATAATGTCCGTAAAATACCTTTCATTTTTCAGCGACATGCAATAAACTCAACGTCAACAACAACGACAAATAAAGCTCCTATTTATTGGAACAGCTAATATAATTAGTGTAATTTTCTTTATAGAATATTATTTTGATTCTAGGGCAGCAATACATAAATATCTTTTTATGCAGTTGTTGAGAAATATAACCACTCCTGAGTCAAGTCATAAATTTGCGATTAGATGCTAAAGATAGATTGCCTGATGATGAACGACTTTCTGTTGAATTATATTATACAAAAATTAATTTATCTTTCTTATGGCTGTATTAAATAAATAAACATGGTCAATTATACAAGCTAAAATTGAATAATAAACTTAATTGTCGTATTTACAAGTTACATTTACTGTATCTATCAAATCAGTTGTTGAACAAGTTCTCTCATGCACTTATTCTCGATATTTTTAATTGATTGATAAAAAAATAATGCTTATTCTACCAACAAAAAACAAGTTTATAATTATACATACCCGATTACGAAATAAATATAACAGCTGAAATAGAGAACTCGGTCAAAGTAGTAAATAAATTTATTACCAATCAAGTTTTCAAATAATCATAAGTCAAGTATCACTGAACTAATAGAATCGCTTATTGTTAAATATCAAATAATTCAGGAATTACTAATAAGAATGAGTGCCTAATAAATATTTACATTACATTTATTTAATGAAATTCGTCATAATTAGATTCTACGTGATTGGTTGAAATCAAAAAAACATAATCCATCGCATTTTATATTAATAAAAACCGATAAGTACAACACCCGCAACCATGCTAATACTTCCGATACCCCTTTGCCAAGTAAAATTTCTTGCAGTTACACCAAATAAACCAAAATGATCAATTATACAAGCTAAGATTAATTGACTAGCAACCATGACACTTAATACAACAGCAACTCCTAGGTGTGGAACTGTAAATATGTAAGTTAAGATAATTAATGCAATAGGTAATCCACTTAACCATGGATAAATCGGTTCATCTATAAATAGTGTAACATAAGGTTAATTTTTATATTAATAGACATGTAAAGATATAATTATAATTACTTATAAATACTCTAAAGTTCGGAGGCTGTAATCTTGAATCGATGAGAAAATATATCAATATAACTGAACATAAAAAAAATAATTAGTTGGATTTTCTACGATAGTTTTGAAAATTAGAAGGAATTGAATATTTACTTACAAAAGGCTCCAATTAAAGTTGTCACAAGAGCAGAAAATGATTTTCCTCCCCTAACTTGAAGTTTTGCCACGGCCGCTGTGACACACTCGTTTGTTTAGTTAGTTCTGTTATGAAAATGAATAATTCAAAAGTAAATACCTGATTGAATTGTTGCGCTTACACCAGCACTTATTGCCATTAATACATGTAAAGCATATAATATCTCTGATCGCATTTTTTTTCTTGTAATGAATAAAAAAAATTAAAAAACAAATTAATAGTTTGATAGTTTAATTGTGTAATATATTTCTGATTTCAGATTTGTGCTACCCCATGCAAATTACTTAATAAAATAAAATTATCAGATTTACAGGATGATTATTGGTCAAAAACCGGCTTGCATTATAATCACAAATTCAGAAAATTGCAATAAACAAACAATATTAATTCTAAAGTTATTGTCTGATATTATCGATTGAATTTGTGTGCACAATCATGAGACTAAATTCTGTAACGTGGCACTAAATAACATTACACTTTTTCCTTTTTAAAAATAAAATCTTAGAACTATTATACTTTAATCTATCAAATGATTGTCTATAACAATCTATTTTGTGTTTTTATATATTGGTACTAGATTTAGAATTCGGGTTCGGATTACTATAATCTAAGAATGTAATTTGTAAAATTTGGGTCATGTATTTTATCATTATCTAGCCGGGAACTTATGGTAATATTACCTAGATCTGGAGAGTACAACATTACAAAATAGGTAAACAAATAGAAATAATAAGTATCACCTGACAGATTAGAAATCAATTTTTTTTAAAAAAAATTGTGAGTAGATGGTAAAAAACGATTTCGCAACGTTTTTTATTATTTAACAAAGAATGGTCAGGTTAATCATTTAAGAATAAAAGATTATTTAATAATAACTTTTGACCTAAAAGCTCGCACTAATGTGAAGTGTTTAGTATGCGATTAGCGAATGTGCCAATCTCATTGCGATCAGATATTGCAAATGAATATCATGCTGGCATAGCATTTTTTTTTTACTGACACGCATTTCTTTATTGAAGTAGATTTTAAATATATAAAATTACAAGCATCATATAAATACTTAGACCAAACATATGATTAATGTTCTGTATAACACTATAACAGTCTACAGCGATCCTTAAAAAAGATACGTGAAATTAGTATGAAATGAAATAGCTACACTCTTTAGAAAAAACAATATACAAATAAAAAAAAAGTAAGTGTCTCTTCATCCGTTAATTTTTTCCTTGAAACCTCTATACCGTCCTGCAAAACTATATTTTTTTTGCCGTTCTTTACTTTGAATCGGAATCTTCCGCAACCTTTATGTCTATTCTCTCTATTTGTCGTGTACGAATTTATAGTTAGCGAAAAATTCGCCACGTAGCATAGCCAATAATATCGAATTTTCTTATTTAGGTATACCAAATAATATGGTTTTTTGGAAGTTAATAGGTATTTCTTCACTGGGTAATTGTATCATTACTACCCATCAAAGGACGGCAGGGTAGCTTTCGGCTTAATACATTTAATTGGCTGGATATCTTAGTACAGTCGCACATCAATGTTATTGTGACGTTTAACTCCTAAATGCAGATGATAGTGAAGATAATAAGCAAGTACTGTAATGTTACTCTAAGTAAGTTTTAACTTATACTAATTAACTCATTTCTTTTCAAAATGACATTTAATTGAATTCAAAAATAAAAGGTATCGGTGAAAGTTAAATGTAATTGATTATATGAAAAAAAATTACTTATTCGAATAAAATGATTCATGCGAAAAAGAATTTCTCATGATATATAACTCATTATCTTGGTCATTCTTGGCACTTTCTCTAGCAATTACGCAACTATTTCGGCCTCTATGGATTTATATAGTCATTCCGTACTAATCCTGTTGGTGTGTGTGGGTGTATGTGGGGGCGTGTATTCTTCCGCTTTTCCCTTTCCTCTCTCTCATCCTTTCCTTTCCTTTCCCCCGAAGTTCTGATCAATGTCGACGTTGATGATAAAGTGGCAACAAATTTTATTTAAAAGACTTGGCTAAGTCAGCAACAAATAGGTATCGTGAGAATAACCATATATTGCAACAAGTAGATGTTAAATTATAATGTATTTATTTATTCTATTAATCTTCATATAATATTTATATTTAATATTGATATTTGTTCGCTAATGAGTTTTCGTAATTTATTATTATAAACTAAATTTTTGTTTCCGATTTTTATTCGTAATTGATTGCATCTGATTTAATCTGATATTAACGGTTTTTATTAGCAGAAAGTATAATTTCATTTATAATATATCAATCTTACAAAATTAGACCATTTATCCCTCTAACTGTACCTTTTTAAAATTATTAATAAATTTCAGGCAAAATACAGTTAATGCCTTTTTTTTTTTTAAAAAAAAAAAAGATAATAAAATTTACTATATATCATTACCCTGCAATTTATTGCAAATCGTTGTTGATAAAGTACCCTGGTATCAATTAGTGATTTACTCTATTAACTTTTATATTTTATAGTTATCTCAATTAACATTAAATTCTTACGAAAAAAAAAATACGATTTCACTTAAAAAATAAAAATAAAAATAACAATAATTAATGAATTAAAAACTTCTTTGATTTATTGAATGTTTGAAGAATTGATTGTTAAATTACATAATTTTTTACATTTTTTTTTAAAAAAAAAATAAAAAATAATAATTGAGTTGAAAGTCTTTCATAAATATACAAAAAAAAAAAATTGTTTACGAAATTTCATATGAAATAAAGAAAAAATAATAATAATAATAAAAAACCAAAAATTTAACGACGTTGAATTCGAAACTTTCCAGGATATTTTAATGATGCCATAGGATACACTTTTGGTGGAAGATTCGTCCAAGAACAAACCGTAGGAAATTTTTTACCATTAATAGAGAATGCGCAAGTTCTATTATCCATATTTAAATGAACGGTGATTATATCTCCTTCACCAAAAGTCGTACCGTAATTTATGCAATGATTATTATTATAACATAGTCCATTTGATCCAAAGACCCAACCATTTTCTTGAACTCCAACAAAACGTTCATAATTAAATTCTTCTGATGAACAAATTCCTATCCAAGCATAGGTGCAACTTTTTTCAATAATAACATCCCATTCATAAATACCTATATCAAATATTTCGATGCTCGCTCTAACATTTTGATGTGTCGAACATCCTCTTATAGCCCTAACTACCGCACCATTCTTTTCAATAGATAATTGAGAACCACTAGCTTGTTTATCCCAGACATAACCTGATTTATCATCCGTGTAAGGAATCCCTCTAGTAGCGGGCAAATCTTTATTCTTAATTAAAAAGCGATAAGCGTTAATAATCACATCAACAGAAACTATTTCTAATGGATCAATAATTTCTCTTAAAATTTTTCCATCAATACGTCTAAAATCAATGTGATCAACTAAATTTGTCAATAATTCGGCAATCTTTGAACGATTAATAATAAATTCACTATCATATATTTTTGAGTCTATTTTTCTAGGACAACCCATCTTATCTAAAGTTGGTAATCTAATCTTAAGTGAAGTTGCAGCATCATTTGAGATTTGATACGCCGCATGGATTGCTCCAAATCTAAAAACTTCATATTCAGGTGTAGCGAAAAGTTTCTCTTTATTAAAAGTGTATGATAATAAATATTGAACTGCTTCAAATGAAAGTCTACTATAATCGATAGTATTTAATGAAATTTTAGCCACAGATTCTGTTAATAACGAAAGAAAAGGATTTTCTGCAGACTCAGACATCTTTTCAATAGATTCAGATAATAATTCCGGTGCGATACTTCCATAATATCGTTGATTTAAAGATTCCCTAAGAGTTTCAACAATAGAATCTTGAAGATCAGGAAGTTGAAGATAATCAGCCGCATGATAAGTTCCAACAATATTATCACTTGTTAATAAATCACCAACATTGCGTCCAGTATATAAAAATTCCATGACAACTTTCATAGATGAAGAATTAATTTCCGGAAAAAAGATTTGTTTTTCATAACTCTCTTTCATCCCATTATAAAGCATTCTATCAAACACTTCAGATCTAGAAGCAAGAATTGCTTTACATGCATAAATTTTAACCTCATCTTCACATATAATTTCAATGTCACTATATTTTGAATTATCAATTAACATACTCAGATCTTTAACTAATGAATGTCCTCGCGTCATTTTTGGAAAGAAATTTTTTTGTTAATAAAATAATGAAGAAATATAATAACTTGACAAAAAACAAAAAATAATAAAATACTTTTTAGGTATTTATTTTTAGGTATTTATTTCAATTTATGATCATATTTTGATATTCAGGTAAAAAGTATGTTCAATTCAGGGAGACCGCTCTTTAATATAGCTTTGCAGAAAGTTTAAGTTACACTACAGGAAATAAATGGGCGGTGTCGATCACAAAAATCTTCTATATCGCATGATAAAGATAATTTACCAAATATTCACATGATTACTGCACAAAAAATTAGAGACAAAGAAAAGAACAAATATTCTGCGTAATTTACTGTTTATTTCATCATAAATATATCAAATTCGAAAATTTCACGAAAACGCGAAAATTTTGTGCATTGATAGTAACAAATTCAGACGGTAATTCCTTTTTCATTGAACGTAACTCCATGATTTTCTTAAAAATTTCCTAATTTAAACTAATGAAATCAGTCGGTATAAACATAAATAAAATAACCGTTCACGATAACACTCTTTTTTTGGGACTTTGGGGAAATGTTTTACTTAGACAGCATGATTGTGATTGACACGTTACATTTAGTGCGGCTGAAAAAATAATTTTACCCAATTTGGTTAGCTAATATAAAGATTATCTTTGTAATACTAAGTTGTATGATCATCAGTTTAATTTAAAATATAACGCTTATTCGTGATTTTAAATGATGATTCTAGGTAATTTATGAGGAGACCTATATTTGTTTCTAATTTCTAAAGAACGAATCGATTTTGTTCCTGAATAACTTAATTTATTATTTATACAAAAAGACTATAATAGGAGGTCTCAAAAATTATCGGATCTAATTATTTATCCGAAATTCGATACCTGCTGCATTAACTTCTGATATCATACATTAATTGAAGAATCTAACCGATTAAGGATATCTTATGTTACACGTAATTGAACAATATTAAAGGGTGACGTAGAGTGTTAATAAAATTGAAATTTGGAACGGAAATGGTTTATAGACTCATTATTTTATTACAATCATAATAATCATGAAATTAAAAAATTTAAGACATTATATTATTTTTAAATATCTTAGCAGAATTTGTCTAAACTATTGAAATTCACCTTATAAAACTAGTCTCCGAGATTAGACACTCTTTTTGTTGCTGCAGAAATTAAGAAAAAACTAATTATCTCGGACAAATTCATTTTTATTCGGTAAATAAATAAAGATCATCAAGATCGTCTACAAAACTGGCTGGAATTAGACCATTTGGGCTGAAATTAAGTAAATCATTAAATATCATGAATACCGACTACTCTGCGGAATACATTGGAAATAAAACGCAATCTTCAAAAAATTTAGAAAACGGGAAATTTCGGGTTTATACATGCATCATGGGGCTATTATTACGTAATAATACGCGTATTAGGAAATGTATAAATCAAATTTCTTCTCACACTTTCAGATCTTTCATTTCCCCCTTTCTCCGCTCTTCTCACTCTCGCTCGGATAAATTTTACGTAAACTTTTTTTATCTTTTTTTTATATTACTCTTTTCTTTTCTTTTTCTATTTGTCTTATTTTGAACGATAAAATGGCAAAGGGATATTCGTTAGCAACTGATTTGAGATTGTTAATAAACAACCCAAACTATAGTGATATCACTATCGTATGTGAAGATGGAAGTTTTTACGCGTGTAAGGCAATTTTGGCGGCAAGATGTGAAGTGTTTAATGGTTTTATTTATAATGGGATGAAAGAAACTTATGAAAATCAGATACGCTTTCCTGAGATAAAATCAATTGCCATGAAAATTATACTCAATTATATATATACCGGATTTTGTACAGCTGAAGAATTAAAAAATGATACTATTATCGATATTTACCATGCAGCAGATTATTTCCAATTGAAGAATCTTTCGGATTATATTATTAGAGTAATTGGGTTTTTTTTGAAACCATCGGCTGAATCAAATGTTCCAGAATTATTATCAAGAGCTCTTGTCAAATTGTCACCATCGGAAGAAAATTCTCTTCTTCAAATATTGGCCGAATATGTATCATCAATGCCCTTGAACACTATTGAATATAATCAGCTATCCTTCCCTGCTTTAAAATTTCTTTTATCATATGTAAGAGGGAAAGGAAAATCCTTGCCAGCGACGGAATATGAAGTATTTCGATTTGTGATCATCCATGTAGCACACCAAATTTCAAAGGATGCAGTAGAAATGTTTGAAAATTATTTACCTACTATGGATAAAATAGATCAAATACAAGATTCGAATATCATCGTACAAAATACAGAATTTCACCTATTTCGTCCACAATTAACTGAAATCTTAACTCCTTTACTTGAATTTATTGATATTCGACGTATAGATGGAAAAATTTTGACAGATGTGCTAGAACCATTGGATATTATTATGCCTGAAAAGATAGTTGACGCCTACAGATTTTATGCTAGAAATCATCTTAGTTTGCCTTCATCATTTACAACTGAAACTCCCGTTTCCTTTAAACAAAATAATTTGTCTCCTGTTACCGTAAATCAAAATAATTTTTTTCCCACTTCTGAAACTCTAACTCAGGATAACTTGCGCTCCCCTATTGTTAATGCACCTCCTTCAATTAGTAAATTAAACTTTACTTGGGATGAATCAGCATGTGGATCAGACCTTGTAATTGAAAAGACTGGATCTACTGTGAGAGCATTGAGTAGTTGTAAATCAACAGAAAATGTTAAAGGAAAAATTTTAATTAATGATAAAGGTATATATGAATGGAATCTAATCATTGATAAAGGCTGCAAAAAAATGTATATTGGTATTTGTGCGGGTAAAAGTTTTGATGTAGAAAGTTTTGCAGGTTATCAAAGGAATGGATGGGTTTTCGCTTCAAGTGGGCTTTATTGGAACGATAGTAAGTTCAAGCGTGGTGAAGCGACTTATGCGGAGGGTGATAAGATAACCGTTCATTTGAATATGAATGAAAAAACTTTAGCGTTCTCAATTAATGATAAAAGATATCCAGAAATTTCTACGTGGAGGAAACTTCCATCAAAAATTTATCCCGTCGTATCATTATCATATCCGGGACAAATTCGAATTCAACCTCATTAGCAATGTTTAATAGTGATATTTAGCGAGATTTAATTGAATGATCTTATTATTGTAATGATGATATACAATTTTTTTTTCAAATGTGTGATTCATTTGAGCAGTTCTCAATAAAGAAAGAAAATTTTATAATTCAGAAGTAATAATAATTATTTGAAATTTACCATTCCTTGTGCATATTAATTTATAAATATATGCTGTATATATAGTGTCGATCGGAATTATTAACCTTTTTTAGCGAAGGAAATGGATACGAAATTACGGATATTTTACGTAATCAATTCAATTCATTGTTTGGTAGTTAATAGTTTACTATTCCATGCAGGATATAATCATAAAGTATTAACTGTCAATGATATTGAACAAAATATGCAATTAAATAATATCATAAATGATTATTGATGTGGTTCAGTTTGTAATCACAGTTGAATGAAACGATATTCTGGTAGCAAATCGTAGAATACAGTAAGAATTCGACTGCATTGGTGTAACATTCACACCTAGATTTACATCAAATTTATGTTTTTACTACCCAAGAATGAAGAGCAGGATGTAAAAAATATTACTAATTTAATGGTTGAAGTTAACAATCTATCGAATAATTTTTATCGTTAGCATCATCTTTAAGATGTGATATCAAATTCGGTAGATCCATTAACTTATTCTTCTTAGCTTTAGAATTACTATCCATTTAAAGTAATTATAATAATTCTTAGGTCATTGAAAGAGCATCTTGGATAATATATAATGAGAACATGATCGTGTAACGAAAATACGAAATAAACCTTTCTGCTTTTATTATAACAAACTTTATATTATCAATAGATCATGTGAATTTTATTTATAATTCAATTTCTTGAAGTCTGTGCAACTTTTACTTATCCCAAATAATCGGTACCATTTTGTAAATAAGTTTTGTCGTGTCGAGAGCCTAGGACGCAAATGGTTAGTATTCTAAATTTCTAAAAATAGACAATTGTAAATGTTCATCCAATAGGTACAAAAAAGGGTAAAATCAAAGAACATTGATAATACCGATGAAAATACGAAAAGATTTACGATTGTTTTTCCGAATCGTATAGTAGGATAAAGATCTTAATATTATTTAGAATTATTATTATTGTATTCTCTATATCATAAGATAGGTTTAACCTGTAAAGTATGAAATGATTATACGTGATAAATGAAAAAAAAACTATCACATTGACATAAAAATATCGGTAGAAAATTAAGAAAAATAAAGTTACTAATAATCTTGAATAACTCTTATTATCTATCGAATTTGTTTCGATTTGGATTCTATTGATAATAATTTTCCAATTGAATTGATCAAAATATTTCTTATTCTTTTAATGAGAATTTTTCATTGTATTAATAATTTATGAATAAATATGGTTTACGAAAAAAATTTTAACCAAATACTGCGTAAACTTTCTTTAATTATGCGCAGTTACATCGATAGGAAAATCCTATACTAAAAATATTTTTATTAAATATTTTTTTTAACCATTTACGGCAAACGGCGTATGGCTATAATAATGCATATGTTTGATTTGGTAACGATTGCCGAATTGCGGCAAAAAAAAAATTATATAAATGGGAGCAATCAATTCGGCTAATTTTCTTTTTTAACCACATAATTTAATTAAGTAAACAGATATGGATATAATGGAATCATTAGAGACAATACCGCCCGTAGCAGTAGTTTCACTAAGTTCAATAATTTTATTCTTTCAATGGATTAGTAGTTGCAAACCGTGTGGATATCAAGAACTATCAAGCAAAGATACAGGTGATATTCCAATTGGTAGCACACGTTTTTCAACCGTAAAAAGAGATGCAACGAAGATCGTAATTATCCTTTTACAAATTGGTCTATTTGGATTTTTATTTCATTTGAAATATTTACAAAATGAAAATGAACACAGTATTTTGTTAAATATTGCGTTAATAATTTGTTGGGTAAGGAAAAAAAATTAATCTTTAATTGACTTGATCTGCTTTATTTATTAATTAATTATTAATTATTTTCTTTTTTTTAGTCATATGCGTTGATTTTAACAGTAATCAGTATAGCATCAGGATCAAGAAAATGGGGATGGATTATAAATTTCCATTTGACAGCATTTTATTTTACTGCGGTATTTTGCTCTTTATTGCAAATTCGTTCCGCTTTATACTCTCACTCTAATTCTGTAAACTTCTCTAAAATAAAACGAATTGAAGTTTTAATTTCCTTAGCAAATTTCATTTTATCTCTTATAATAACAATAGTTGCTATTACAACTCCTCGAGGTCCTCCATTAATAAATAATAATAGACCAGTTTATGCTTCCGAGTATTGTTCATTATGGGATTTTATTATGTTCAACATAGTAGATCAATTAATGAAGAAGGCTTATTCTCAATCTTCACTTAGTGATTCTGATTTTGATCAATTACCTTATTCGTTAAGAACCTCTCCATTGTACAATTACTTTAAAAGACGGCGGGATCGTTCTCTTTTATATCGAATTGTGGAAGCCAATAAAAAAGTTATTTTAATTCAATTATTCTTCACCGTAATTACGGGAATACTTTATTATGCTCCTTTTGCATTTCTTTATCGATTTATCGAATTTGTTCAAAATTATCAATATGGGGAAAAGTTAGAATGGGGTATTATTTATATATTTGGAATGCTTCTTTCAAATTTGGTCTTACAATTATCAATAGCACAAGTTTGGTATTGGTCTTCATGCGTATTACAAGTTGTTATAAAAGCACAACTTAATTCTGAAATTTATTCAAAATCTTTAAAAAGATATGATTCTACTATTACTTCGATTGATGATGATGATGACGAAGAGAATGATGAAAATTCCGGAAAAGATAATGAAGATTCGGATGATGAAGATCAAAATAGCACTGTTGGGAAAATTACAAACTTAATGGCAGTAGATTCTAATAGAATATCAGAATTTGCAACTTGGTGGAGTAGCATCGTTGATTGTCCTATCGAGATGTGTGTGGGATTTTATTTTTTGTATCAATTATTGGGTAGTAGTTGTTTATATGGATTATTAGTGATGGTTTTAATATTACCAATTAATCATAAAACCGCAAAAAGTTATAACATAACTCAGGATAAATTAATGAAAACAAGGGACAAAAGAGTTAATTTGATGAATGAGGTAGGTAAAAAATTTTTTTTCGCCATTTTTTGGTAAAACAAAGTGACATTAATTCTTATTTGTAATAGGTATTGCAAGGAATTCGTATGGTTAAATTTTATGCGTGGGAAAAAAATTGGGAAGACCGTATATTAGGTATACTATTTAACGAATGAAATTAATTGATCTTATTTATTTAAACGAATACCTCTGTTTATTTATAATGTTTCTCTTTATTTAGATTCGCGTAATTCAGAGCTCAAACAACTTCGTAGTACTTATATTCAACTGACATTGTTCGATTTAGTATGGATCGTCTCTCCCGTGCTAGTAACAGTTGCATCATTTTACATTTTCACCAAAGTTCAAGGAAACGAATTAACAGCATCAATAGCTTTTACCTCTCTATCAATATTTCTTGAATTAAGATTTGCTCTTAACATATTGCCTGAAGTATTTATGGATGGTTCACAAGCTTATGTTAGTTTAAAGAGAATTGAAAAGTTTTTGAATGAAGATGAAATTACTGATTCAGAGTTAGAGAATGGAGATAATTCGTTAGGACGAGAGAATAAAATTGGTTTTGAGAATGCTACTATTACTTGGAATAGACTTGGTGATGAAAAAATTAATTCTGAAGAACCGGAATTTAGAATGAGAAATTTGAATTTAGAATTTCCCATTGGAAAACTAAGTATAATATGTAAGTTTTATCTTCTTGATTGAAGGAATTTGTAATTGAATCTTTTGAAAAATTATTTATTTTTTTCTTTTATCTTAGGTGGACCAACAGGATCAGGAAAGGTGAATATTACGAAAAATAATTCGAATTTTTTTTGTAAATATAATTTTAATGTTATTTCTATTTTTTTTTTATTTTAGACTCTATTATTAATGTCACTACTTGGAGGTAAAATTTCTTTTTTATTTATTTTGATTCGATCAATTAAAGTTGTTCCTCTCTATAATTTGATTTAGAATTATGATGATTAGACAATATCACATTAATACGATGTGAATATAATCATTATAGATCGACGATTAATTATATCAATGTATATTTCAAAGTATTAACGTGTTTTAATTTTTAAAAGAAACTAACGTGATAAGTGGAAGAGTATATTGCCCAAAATCTCCGGCAGATCTAGTAACATATGATCTTAATCCATCGAATTGGATATTGTCAAATAGTGTTGCATTGGTTTCTCAACAAGCTTGGCTTCAGAATGCTTCCATTAAGTCAAACATTATTTTCTGTCTACCTTATGATGAAGAAAGATATGAGGCTGTGATAAAAATGTGTTCTCTAGAAGTAGATTTGGATATTTTTGAAGATGGTGATATGACAGAGATTGGAGAGAAAGGAATTACTCTTTCGGGAGGACAAAAGCAAAGAATTTCTCTAGCAAGGTTTCTTATTTTCCTTTGAATAAGTATTTATTAAGTCAGTGTCTAACATTTATATTTGAAATTGAATCACGATTAGAGCGGTTTATTCTAGAGCACAGCATATCTTGATGGATGATGTTTTAAGTGCAGTTGACACACATACTGCTAAGCATTTAATGAATAATTGTATATTAAGTGATTTTATGAAAGGACGAACGATTATCTTAGTCACGCATCACATAAGATTAGGTTTAAGTGGAGCTTCGTACTTGGTAAAATTTCGAAAACTACGTTAGTTCATTCAAAAATTCCCGATCATAGGTTAATCGCTTTCAATTAAATCAGGTCGCCGTAGATAATGGTAAAATAGCGGTAGCAGGAGCGATAAGTGACTTGAAGAGTTCTGGTAAATTAAGTACAATATTAGAAGAAGCTGATAGTAGGTCTGAAGATGTTAAAGATTCAGCAGAATTAGCAGCAGAAAAAGTAGCAAAAGATGACGCGGATAAAGTAAAATTACATCATGTAGTTGGAGCTTCAACTGCATCAACTTCTACAGCCGTAGAAAACGTTGAAAATGAAGTTAATTTAAGTGAAGTACAAAAAGCAAAAAAGAAAATTTCCAAAAAACCTAAGATTCTCGTTGAAGAAGAAGGTATTATTACATGACGAAGTAAATTTTTTCTGTTGAGAAATTCTTACTAATCTTAAAAAATTGATAATTTATTATTTAAGCACGCCCTGCTGGAGCTGTTAGATTAAGGATATATAAGACTTATGTCCGTGCTAATGGATATGTAATATTCTGGTCTTTAGTCGTGATAATTTATATTGTAACTAGGACGACTCAGGTTATGGAAAGCTGGTGGCTAAAAGTATGGTCAAATGCAAATTTAGAAAATGATATCAATAACAATTATACATCAATATATGAAATTTCCCCTTTTTTGACTTCAATAAATATATCAACAATTTCACAAACAATTACTCCAACTTATTTATTAAATCAACAAATCGAAAGGATTTTATCAGCAAGAATTCTTCCATTTAATTATAATGATGATAATCAAGAACATACTGAAGAACATAGTATAAATTACTATTTGAACATTTATATATTAATTACACTGATATCTAGTTTTTTTGGAGTTGCAAAATTTTCTATACTTTATTATGGAGGTTTAAAAGCTTCAAAAAAATTACATAAAATTTTGCTTCATCAAGTTCTTAGAGCTCCGCTTAGATTTTTCGATACTACACCTGTTGGAAGAATCCTTAATAGATTCAGCAAGGATTTTGAAACTATTGACAGTAAATTATCAGGTACAAATTTAAAAGATATTTTGATAGTTTTACTTTAAATTTAAAAAGTTTTAATATTGTGTCTTTATTTAGGTGAACTTTCTTGGGTTTTATCTAATGTAAGCAAAATTAATTGCGGTTTTTTCGTATTCTTATTCAATTTTCTTGATTAATAAATATTCTTTTTTATTCATTATAGGTCCTTATGACAATTACTACTATATTTGTGATATCAGCCATCACAAAAGGTATTTCCATTCATACAATTTTTATAATTATGATATTTTATGTACTAAAATCTTTGTTATTTTAGAATTTATTATCGCTGCCATTATAGCTGGTATGTATTTCAATAAAATCACTTGATGCATATATTTTTATATCATCTTTAACTTGTTACGTATTGTATTCTACTAGGCGTCATTTACGTGACAGTTGGAATATTATACCTTAAAGCTTCTCGAGAGTGTAAAAGATTAGATTCCGTGACAAGGTCACCTTTGTACTCACATTTTACGGAAACTTTAATGTAAGAATAATTAGCCTAAATATGTAGCTTAAAATGACTTCTTAACTTATTATCAATATTATTTTTAGAGGAATTACAACAATCAGAGCATATGGCGCTACGAAGCGGTTTATGCAAGATACGTTTGATAAGTATGTTATCGCTAAAGCTCTATTAAATTTAATAACAAGACTTATATTATATACTAAATTCGATTTTTAAATTAAGGATTGATACAAATCATCGAGCGTGTTTTAATATGTGGATTGCCAATAGATGGTTATCAATTCGTTACAATTTATCTGGTGCATTTTTAGCTTTCTTTGCTGGCGTCTTTTTACTTTACAATATAGATACAATAGATTCAGGTTTAGCAGGATTGTCATTATCATTTGCACTAAATTTCTCAGAACAAATTATGTGGACAATAAGAAGATATTCTTTATTAGAAATGAGTTTAAATGCTGTTGAAAGAGTGTGCGAATTTTCAGAATTGCCACAAGAAGCTCCTGCCAAAATATATCCAGGACCTCCAGCTGCTTGGCCATATGAAGGAAAAATTAAAGTAGAAAATTTAGAAGTTAAATATGCAGAAGATTTAGAACCAGTATTACATCATATTAATTTTAGTGTTAAAGGAGGTGAGAAAGTCGGAATCGTTGGAAGGTAAACAATTTTTTTATTTTTCTTAAAAAAAGTCTGATACAGTTATTTAGATGATATGTAATTTTTCTTGATAATTTATGTAATAGGACGGGATCAGGAAAATCAACGATAGCATTATCATTATTTAGATTTGTTGAACCATCCAATGGAAAAATATCAATTGATAACATTGATATTAGTTCAATTGGAGTTGAAGATTTAAGATCGAGAATTACAATTATACCACAAGATCCTATACTATTTAGCGGTAAAAACTTATTGATTAAATGAGATTCTTTTATTTCCACATTATATTAATTAAATTCTTTTACTTAATTTATTCATAGGAACAATCCGTTCAAATTTAGATGTATTTTCACAATATGAAGATTTTGAAATTTTATCTTCATTGAAACGTGTTCATTTAATACCATCCGACGTAGAACAAATTATTGCTTCAGATATTTCATCATTAAGAACATTGGATAGGAGAGGAAGTGTGGGTGGTAAAAGTTTAGCGAGTAGGAGAGGAAGTAGAAGTTCAAATGTGTACGATAACGCAAACGTATTTAAGGATTTGGATACACCTGTAAGTGAAGGTGGTAAAAACTTTAGTCAAGGACAAAGGCAATTGTTGTGTTTGGCTAGAGCTTTATTGAGAAGCAGTAAAGTGATTTTAATGGATGAAGCTACTGCAAGGTAATTTTTAAACATACAAAAATTTTAATATTATTATTTATTATTATAAAAAAGTTTTGAATTTATTTATTTTATGATTGTTTTATTAGTATCGATTTCGCTACTGATGAAAAGATACAACAGATGATCAGAACCGAATTCATAGATTGTACTATTCTATGTATTGCACATCGATTGAGAACTATTATTGATTATGATAGGATATTAGTACTTGGTAAGCAAACCTTATACTTAACTTTTATAATAATATATATTCAAACATTTTATTTTATTTATCTCTTTTCTATTATTAAATTTACAGATCAAGGTAATATAATAGAATTTGATAGTCCTCATAATCTAATAACAAATCACGAATCTTTATTCTATAAAATGTGTCAAAATTCTGGAGAATTTGATCAATTAATGTCTTTAGCTTTAAAGAAAGGCAATAAAGACGTTTAGAATTTATACATATAAGGATTTATAATATTATTTATTTAGATTAATCTTAATCAGATAATGAGATAATATAGAATAATTGACTTTGTGTAGTTAGTGGCTTCAAAATGATTTGAGATTACTGTGATAATATGTAACACACATTTTTATTTTGATTGAAATAAAAAATTTTTGGGTCCAATAATCAAATGATTCCCTTAAGGGTTCGGCTATTCATTACTATATAATGGCAAATAACCATAGTTATTTGACCTTTGGGTTTAATTAACTAATCCATTAAATAATAATCCTGACCCCCGCTATCATCTGATTCTTTATCTGCATCTTCACTATCATCTAATTCTTCATCCGTATCTTTAGCATCCTATAATAATCTATAATAATCGAAGTTAGATTAAAATCATCTAGCTCACATTTTAAAATCCTTACAATTGTTGTATCATGAGCGGTGTTTTCCTCTTGGTCATTCTCCAAATCCTACCCCTAACCCTAATACTAATCTTTACTATAGAATCTATATACTTAAGTATCACCATATAGTTAAAATAGATATTTCCTTCCCTTAAA
Source organism: Rhizophagus sp. LPA8_4_AMF (assembly GCA_021464525.1). Taxonomy (NCBI): domain Eukaryota; kingdom Fungi; phylum Glomeromycota; class Glomeromycetes; order Glomerales; family Glomeraceae; genus Rhizophagus; species Rhizophagus sp. LPA8_4_AMF. The sequence continues at coordinate 20,701 of JADRCO010000029.1, read as the reverse complement.
CTTAACAATAATACATCGAAAAATAAAATTACATAGCGCTAAGAAATAAATCTTTCGATCACGGGTCGGAGTAAAAAAGAAATATAATGGCGAGAGTAGAGTGATTCCCGTCGGGATTATTTTATTTTTTATCTCTTGCTAACTACGGAATTTATGCTACAGATCTGAAATTCTTTCAACTCGGAAAAATTCTTAACCCTTTATGATCTAGATTTGACTGGAGAGAGATAGATAAGTGGGAATTTATAACAGGTGGGATAATTTTTTCGAAAGTCTGATGTTTATGTACTTATCTTCTGACAGATCAGGACAATGATTAACTTTTAAGAATAATCCAAGGAATTTTGGTGCAACCTCGTTAAGTATACGTGGATGACTACCGGGAGGAGAGATATAAAGCCTTAGGAGTCATAATGGAACGCCCCAGTCCATCCTTAAAAGGACCTATTGCCGAAGCAAAGACCATAAACAGTACAGAGTCTGCCTCCCCGGTGTTTAATGCGCGTTCATATTTTAATTCAAAGAAACAGTATCATGGTGCAATCACGTTGAGTATACGTGGATGACTACCGGGAGGAGAGATATAAAGCCTTAGGAGTCGTAATGGAACGCTCCAGTCCATCCTTAAAAGGACCTATTGCCGAAGAAAAAACCATAAACAGTACAGAGTCTGCCTCCCCGGTGTTTAGTGCGCGTTCAAATGCAACCACGTTAAGTATACGTGGATGAGAAATATAAAGCCTTAGGAGTAAACAGTATTTGAAAAAGTGTGCATATTTTTTTCCAAAGTCCCATCAAAGCTGGGATCTACAAAAGAAACAGGAGAAACGTTAGTTGATGTTTTAGAAAAATAAAAAAAAATAAGTTTCGTACGTGACAAAACTTACATTCCGGCTTCGCAATGGAACGCCCAGCCCATCCTTAAAAGGACCTATTGCCGAAGCAAAGACCATAAACAGTACAGAGTTTGCTTCCCCGGTGTTTAGTGCCCGTTCATATTTTAATTCAAAGAAACAGTATCATTGTGCAACCACGTTAAGTATACGTGGATGACTACCGGGAGGAGAGATATAAAGCCTTAGGAGTCGTAATGGAACGCCCAGTCCATCCTTAAAAGGACCTATTGCCGAAGCAAAGACCATAAGCAATACAGGGTCTGCCTCCCCGGTGTTGGTGAACGCGAATGAAAAGAAGATCTATAAACATAAACACGACAAATAATGGGCGAGTAGATTATAATTTACCAAATTACCCATGTATCAAGATTGTGTTACGCATCTACATACCTTGAGCAGGGGTTCTGCTTTTAAGTAAGCATTGTAAAAAAAATGTCACTACATGCACGCGTCAACGTGTTCTCAGTTGTGCTCTATTCCTCATAAAGCTCACGAGTTTTTCCACGTAAATCCCTACTCGAAGTGGCAATTGTGGCAATTTCGGTATTTCTCTAACAGCCAGAATCCTTGTTCCCAATTTGCTAGCTCTCTAAGACATATCATGAATGAATGCGAAAACCCTTTGATTGTTAATGCTGCACAGAATAAGCTTAAAAATGTACAAAAAGTTGCGAATTGACGTGTTTTTTAAAGAACCAGTACGTGTTTTAACTGAAGGTATACAAATATATCACCGACTTCTGTTTCTTCTTCACATTAGATTAGTAAAGAATCCCAACGGAAGCGTAAAGCGAAAGCTACCTCAAGATCCTTGAAAGAAAAGTCGAAGCGTCAAAGACTCAAACAAAAAGTTCTTCTTGAATCTCACCTCACAGCTCAATTGGAGGCCACTAGCAATGAAAAATTGGCTCTAAATCAAACACATATCCAGTTTATCAAGCAAAATGTTAGTTAAGCTCAATCAATAATTTTAGTTTATTGATTACAAGCACTAACTGACATTATTCTACACGTAAAAAAGGGTCCGATTATTGCTAACGAAACATCAGATGGTGGAAGTAAAGAACAAGATACATCCAATGAATCAGATGATGAAAGTGACGATGGATATAAAACTCCATCTCCAATATCGCAACATTCTTCTGGAGATTCATTCACCGAAAACGAAAAGATTATCATAACTAATGTTCCTTCGAATTTATTACAATTAGGGAGTTTAGAATCTGATTTGTGTATAAATAATGTTAACATATCAGCAAAATTTAGAGCTTATATTAATGAAGCCATTTCACATGCTAATACTGATGGGCTGTATGTTGAATCAAATACACACGAGATTCTATCATTATCATCAATACTTGTCTTGGTACCAAATTCTTATTCTACAAAAATGATAGAAATATTTGGTTTGCAAGTACTTGCATCAATTCATCAAGAATATACGCCGACATTATCTATATCATTGGATACAGAAATTGAGTGCATATATAGGAATGTTATTAAAACATGTTTGAAAGTTTCACGTAGAAAAGCAATTGATCTTTTATGTACAGATCTTGCAAATAGAAAAGAATTGAGGAATAATTTTGGGTTTTTAATGCTGGATTTGATAAGAACTCTACCATTCGATAAAATCAGGAATGAACCAAGTGAATTAACATTAATCACCAATTATTTAGACAGAATTATGAAAGATGCTTTTCATAACCCGGATAAATATATAGCTCAATGGCCAAATACGGCCCTAACGGAAAGTAGAATAAGAAAACTTGATGGATCAAGAACGAAACAGCCAGATTTTGTAGTAACGATGAAATATCAGTCTCAGACGACAAATATTATTTATGTCGGTGAAGTGTCTGGTCCATCCGAGAAAAACAACGTATATAAAAACTGTCTTGATCTAATCAGGATAGGTGTGTTTATGAAAGATTGTATCGACTCAGCAATTTCAAGAGGAGCCGAGATAAAAATATTAGGATTTCAATGTATCGCATACAAAGTGGATTTCTATATTCTTGATTTAATAAGCGAAGGATTATATACAATGAATCATATTGCTCAAATTTCGATACCCGAGACAATAAAGGATCTATTTATTTTTATAGATGAGTTACACGTTCTATTAAATATACGAAATATTTTATTGGAATCTTATGATATCTTTATTGATAAACTTGAGAATCCAAGTTCAGCTCAGTTAGAATTAAAATCATCATTCAAAAAGAATACATTGAACACTCCTGAATTTAATAGGCTTGTTAGTAAAACTCGTTGTGTAAAAAGGGAATGCCCGTTTTGGTTTGGAAGATATTAATATAATATTGATTAGCTTTACTAAGCACGATATTCGGGTTATTCAGGTCAAATTATTTGGACTTTGGAGATAATTTGCTCAATCATTAGTAAAATTCACGATGGAAAAATTTTACTTGGCTGTCTTGAATGCAGAAGTATGTATGAGAAAAATTCAACTAAATTTCTTTAAGCATCACATTATATTAGTAATAATTTTCTTTTCAGTATTAATAAAGTAATTAAAGTTTTCTAACAAAATATTATGAATTATCACATTATTATTATTTCGATAACTACGCCACATGTAATAATTAGAATCACGTCATCTTAAGAACTTTATTATTATTTAATAAATTTAATTTTAGATTTGTTTTAAATTAGTATCCAGTTTATATCAAGTAATCTAACTTAAATTATTAACCCGGAATTTTTTTTTTTTTATTTTATTTTTATCCATTTCAAAGAGAAAGAATTTTCACAAAATTCGCAGCGATCTTAACGACGTTTGTTGTAAAATTTTCTGCGCCTTTGGAATTTTATCACGTGAATCAACACGTGTTACAAAATACAAATCCCAAAAGCAAAAAGATTGCTTTTTTTTAAGTTTTTTCAAATAATAAAAGTTTAAATTTAAACAATTTCTCCATTTGATGTTTGTTTGTTTGTTTTTATTCATAATTTTCCGATTTTTTTAAGAATTCGATTAAGAAATTTCTATAGAAAGTTCGAAGCATGATAAGATCATTGGATCATTGGATCCGCATTTACCGATTAAAAATCCGAACGATCTTAAAGTAAAACTTTTGCCCTCATTTGGGATTAAATTTTTTACTCATTAATTCTTTTTTTTTTTTTTAATTACTTAGAATTTAATTATTATTGCAATGAAGAAAAAAAAATGAGGCGATTCTTTTCCAAACATATGTGATGTGTCGCATACTCATACTGTATCTAGTATAATAAATTGGATGAACTAGTTGAACTAGTTTATCTTAATACATGTATGAATTATGTAATTTAATTAAAGGTTCCACCATCCCAGTAAAACTAAAAGGTTCTAGAAAGGTATGACATTATTAACAGTGTAAAAAATGTTTTACTTACGGGAGTGGGAATGAACGCCACATCATTACTTAATTTAGGTTTAAAGGGTTTAATAATTATAAGAGGTTTTATAATTAGTACTATGGTCTATGGTAACTGATTAAGTATATGTATGGTAACTGATTGAGTATAGTTACGAAAAGATTGACGTTTGGACAAAGTAATGTAGACAATCTTTATGTTTCAGGAAAGTATATAAAAAAGCTAATTTTTTCATCTTACTCTTTCATTGAAACTTTTAAAAACTTTATTAAAAAAAAGTAACCAAAGAATAACCCCTATTTTTCTTTTTAAAAAATAAACCAAATCAAAATGAAATTCTCACCAATTTTTATAACTATTTATTTCACCACTTTTTTATTCAATATAAATCAAGCATGTGAACAAAGTTGTCGTGATGGTATCTCATTAGCATTTTGTAATAGTTATACTCAAGAATGGAATCCACTTTTTGATACTCTTGGTAATAATTTAACAAATAATATTTATAATGGTTTAAATATTAATGTTGATCAAGTTAAAAATTTGGTCGATAAAGCAATTTTAAATCAAGTTAATAAATCAAGAACGGAATTCTCTAATAGTTGTAAAGATATTGTTGAAGATTCTATATTTTCAAAAGAACCAAAATTTAAAGGACAATGTCAAAACCCTTTAAAAGTTATACAACCTAAACCTGGTGTTAATTGGACATTAAGTGATTGTGAAAATCAAGATTATATTTGTGGAAATCCTCCTTCAATTTGTCATTTTATGGATGAACACGTTAAACCAAGAAATGTTGAACTTCTTAAGGAAGCTTTAAATGAACGTGTTTCAGATAATGGTAAATTTACAAATTCTTTTATTAAAATTACTAATAAAGTTGTTACAAAATCTGATTCTTTCGAAAAAAATCAAACAAAAAATTTTATGGAGATCGTTACGATGAATATTAAGCTTGAATTAAACCAATTTGCCACCACTTTTAATAATAGTTTTTGTTTCACTGATTCAAATTCTACGACAACTTCTTGTGATAAATATGATTCAGAAATCAAGTCTCTCCTTTTATCTTTTCCTTAATTTTAAAAAGATTATAAATAGGGGTTACTACAATTACACCTTTTAGTTTACATTAAATCCGCTTTTTACCTTTTAACCAATCATCATTAGTTCGATTCGAAATTTTTTTTTTTTGGGACTTTTAAAAAACTTTTTTAATATCTTTGCTGGGCATTGATATCAAATATACATGTAGTGTAATTTTTTATATATTGTAGTTTAATTTTATTACTTTTTTTTTAAAATAAATAAATAGATTTTTACTGATACTATAATATTTTTTATTTAATCGTTTAATTTGTAATGTTTCGGCTAAATGACATTTTTGTTCTTGATGTCTCTTAAACAATAAGCCATTAATCAATGATGTCTTTTTCTCTCCCATTTTTGTTCAAAGTTCATTTTTCATTACAATTCTTATTAAACAATCCTAAAATAATAACAAAGAATTATAATAGACAAAGATGAAACTTAATAGTAATAATTGTCTTTCACAAAAGGAATGGCGTATACCGACCGCATCACGCATCAGGTTGCTTATTAGCCGCAGTAGTAAATGATTATTTGATTATTGCTATTGATCGCAGTATCTTTTATTGACCGTAATAGTGTTCATTTCGAAAATAATTAAAATAAACCAAGAAATTTCATACCATTTCACGCTTATTAACCGCAGTAGTAAATGATTTGATCGCAGTAGTATCTTTTAATTGACCGTAGCAGCTACCGTAGCAGTAAAAAAGAAAGTTCACTTCGCCATAAATTCCCAAAATAATATAAATAGACCAAGAAATTTCATACCATTTTTGATTTCTACATCTTTGTGCATGGGTAATAACTGAGCTAGTGAGGATTTTATCTGAAGCCCAGTTGTTTGCTGTTTGCAAACTTCCCAATCAATCGCAATAGCCGAAAGAGAATTTTTTGAAAAAGGGGAAACCCTATTAGAAATTTTAGAGGGTTGGGAGTGTAAAAATGTGGTGTAAATAATTTTTTATTATAATTTCATATTTATTATTCTTACTACTAAATAACGCTACAATATTTTGTTACGATCATCAGCATAAATTATAGAAATGCGCGAAAAAAATAATAAATAATTGTTTTAACATAAGAATAACTTCATTACTTCTTTTTATTTAAATGACTTAATATACCATTTGTTCGACACAGTTTAAAAAAACAAGCATTTTTTTTTAATCTCGTTATTCTCGTAAAACTTCAATTAACAGTTAACGTACATTATTTTTTTTTAATTTCATCGAAAGGATATAAGACGGTCATATCGTGCCTCCTCATTTTTTTGAAATTTTAATTGGTTTGATATAAATGTAAAGTAAATCTTTGTAATACGGGGGGTATAAACGTGGGGAAAGTTAATCAACTTTATCATTTATGCATCTCTTTATATGCTGATATACATCATTTTTCTCGGGTCCTTTACACCAAAATCTATGAGAATAAATTAATGTTTATCGGGATATCTATTTATGTAATTCGTTTAATGAGTAATAAATTGTTTTTTTCTTTACCTTTTGTAAAACATAATCAAAATACTTTTCCCCCCTGCAGCCCAAACATATTATAAAGAACTAGAACTCTGTTTGAACAAAGAAATTAAACTCACTATTATCATGATCAGCCAATGTATAATGTGTTTTGCAACCTACAGAACTTGTATTTTGTGAAACAGCTTGGCACTTTTATCACTGAAGTTTATCAGCCATTTTAGATGAATTGTAATAATTTATAAATTCTAGGATTTTCATTCATGCATTCTTACGGGAAGGTTAAATTTAATACAGCATTGAAGAACACTCAAGTTGTTTCAAGCAAATATCGAATAAACGAGTACTAAAACATTTTTCTAATAAAATCATTATTTTTAATTTATCTCTTTTTTCTTTCGAGAGTGATTTTTCCGTTAATCGGATCAACTTACGAAATGCTTATACTGGTGACGTTCAAAATCTAGTTCACTAATCACGTATTGTTTAAAAATACCAATTTTTTATTATGATAGCACAATATTTAAACATGACAAAGCATTTAACGATAATTGAATCAATCCCCGATCAACAAATTCCTTAAAACGTATAATAATATGCAATCTTTATTATTATTATAATTATACTTCATATTATATACAGCATAGTAATTATGATTTCAAAAAAAAATTAAAAAATAATAATTTTTTTTTTTTTTTGTACATTTAAACCAAAAATTTTCTAAATAAAAAAAAAATGTCATTAGATTTCTATACATTTATTGTTGATTTTTATATTGATTGCGCCTCCACGCATAAGAAATACCCGTATCGGATGTTATATACAGTAAATATATATATTGACATACTATCTTTCAATATAACGCCACATAGTTTTGTCTTATAAGTTAAAATAGGAAAAAAAAAAAAATTATTTAGCTTTTTTTTAAATTTAGAACCGAAATTAATTTTTTTTTTTTTTACAGGAACAAATCCGGACAATTCTATTTTTTGTTAAATTGAGGTTGATCAAACAAAAAATTGTAACCATTCCCTAATATAACAGATAATACATATTATAATGAAGAACAAAATAATTACCATAAAAGGCTCATTTAATTTCTGAAGTGGAATTCCATATTTTTCAAATGGCGTAGCGTAATTAACGTAAATTATTGGTAAAGTTTATTTATAGAATTTGTGAAACATGTAAATCTATGATGTGTGTTTTTTTTAGGAGGAAAAATTTTTTTTCTAAATTTTTTTACTGATTGACATTTGAATTAGTATCAGATGATATGGAGAACTAAATTTCTCCTTAACTTGTTAATCTACGTTTTTTTAAGTTAAAAAAATCATCATTTTTAACACATGATTGTTAAAATCCACCAATTATCTCATTGTAAAAAAATTCTATTAATAAGTTCTCGTTCAATTCTGTTGTGTAAATTAATTATAATTTGTGATTCTTTTTTTAATACGTTTATTTTATATTAAATAAGCAATATTAAAATAATTATTTGTAATATTTGTATATCTGATATTTATTTTTAAATATTTAAGATTTTACGAATTTAGAAATTAGAAATTTTAATTAATTACAAACAAATAATTTTAATTAAATCCGAAAAAAAAATTCAAAGATTTTTTTTTTCTAAACCTTACTTCCCTTTCTAGGATATTTATTATAATACTCGGATACAAATCATACGTTTTATCTAATTAGTAATACGATATCTTGTAAGAATAATTCCTCCGACAATCATTGATTTATCGGATAACGAATTTGGGACTCTCGTTAATCTTGTTTTCATTATAACGGATAGATCTCAATATCGTCAAATAAAGAAATCTTTGATTCAAGATCTTCGTACAAGAAAAAAAAAAAAAGAAAGAATGCAGTATGCAATATGCAATGAATAAACAGACTATCCACTAGTAATCGACATAAAATCGTGTGCCAAATATAAACAAAGAATTACCGAATTTAGTTAACCAAATTATTAAGATTCGATAACAGGTAAATTTTTTTACAACCGTTAATAATGTGCATTGGCTAAAATGTGATTAAAACTGCGAACAATTAATAATTTATGTGAGGTCATTTTAAGAAGTTGTTGATCTTTTGAAAATTTGAATTTTATTTTTTTTTAATGTACTGTATCTTTTACACTTTATTGCTCTAGCGGTATTTGCGGTATAAAAATAGTTCAATTAATGCAATAACATCTGGTTTGTCTGGTTTTTCAAATATTCTAATATTAAACCTATAAATAGGTAATTAGCGCATTCATGTGACATTTATTCCGAACCATTTATTTATCTTTTCAATATTTTCAATCCTATTCTCCTTCATATTATTTTTGTAATAATGCCCATAAATAAAAATATTGAATATATAACGAAATGTATTAACATTTTTCATTATCTTTGTTTAAAATATTTTTAATTTTAGTATACTATATAAAATTTATCCTTTGTTTTGCATATCCAAAGTTTTCCGCTATTTTAAATTTAAATTTTTTTTTTTTTTTTTTTTATCAACATAAAAATCAAGTGATTATTTGTTAGATAATTATCCATAAATATAATATTACTGCAGTGAAAAGTCTTGGCAAAATCATTACATATAATATATATATAATATAATATAATATAATATAATATATTAATATAATTTTACATTACAATCGGCAATAGGTTCGGTTGATGCGTTACGTGATCATTTAAGTTTGTTACTATTTTTATTTTAACCGCATGGTTAGCCAAATTTGGTAGAAAAAATATATTATAAGGTAACACAACAAAAAAAATTTCTTTAATATATAAAAGTAACGAGCTTCTAACTTTTTTTTTCCTCACTCTTGAGCGAATCTTGCAATCTAAGAATATATTTTTTTTTATTTTCATAATTAGCTATTTTTGTAGCTAAAGTTTTCTAGAAAGCAATTTTTTGCTCGTAAAAAGAGTCTAATTGAAATATTTAACGTTTATATTTTTTCTTAAAAGCTTTCTCAAAAAAAAAACCAAAAAAATAACAATAAATTCGTTTTCAAATATAATATATAAATTTTTTTTCGTAAAAATTTTTTCTTTAACGTCGTTATCATTTAATATATATTTTTTTATTTTCACGAAATTTTTTAAAATAATGAAATCTTCTTTGACTTTTTTCGCTACCGTTGTAGCAATTTCCGTTTTATTATTTTCCGTTGTACCTACGAACGCTTGTGAACAAAGTTGTCGTACTGGTATTTCATTAGCATTTGGAGATAATTACTCCATAGAGGTCGATAAGTTATTCCCAACACTTGAAGATAATTTAAAAGATAATCTTCTTAAAGGATTTAGTGGAAGTGTTTCATCATCAACCAAATCAGCATTTAACAAAATAATTGAAGATGAAACTGATAAATGTAAACATGCTTTTACTGGTGGTTTTGCAAAATTAATTGAGGATTCAATTTTCAATCAATCTCCACAATTTAAAGGACAATGTCAACATCCATTAAGAGTTAATCAACCACCACCAGGTGTTGCTTGGACTATGGAAGATTGTGAAAAACAAGATTATATTTGTGGTAATCCTCCAGCTGTTTGTCATTATATGGATCAATATGTCAAACCAAGAAATGTTAAAAATGTTAATGAATCATTGAACGATCGTCTTTCTCCTAATGGTTCTTGCTTTAGTTCTCTTGTAAAAAATTTAATAATTAGTGCTGCTAAATCAAATATTAAAGCAATTGACCTCCCAGAATTTGTTAAAATTATTGAAGATAATATTAAAGTACAATATAGTGATTTTGTCAACTATTTTAAACAAAATTTTTGTAATGGAACAACTTGTGATAAATATGATCATGATATTAAGGTCAAACTTTTGAGTTATCCTTAAAAAAAACAATTTAATTAAATTTTTATATACATTTATTTTTAATTTTTTAGTATTCTAATTCCCCCCCTTTTTTTTAATTTTTTTGTTGAAAAATTGTACGAAAATTTAACACGCACATAGTACATTTTTAATTTAGAAAACAAATTGAGATTCATTTTTAAACTTTATTTTGCATTTTTTTCACATTTTTTTTTTTTCTCTTTTCTAATTTTAATATATAGAAAGTGTGTTTTAAATTTTGAAATTGTGTGTCTTTTTTTTTTTATTTAGAAGAAGATAAAAATTTAATAAATTGTTAAATAAATTGAAAATAGTTTTAATAATTATTATTAACTGTTAAAAGGTGGTTTTTTTTTGTCAAGTGTTACAATCGATCTGCCAAGAAAAATTTCGGCGATCAACGAAATGAATTTCCTTTTCTCGTCCAATAAGCTATGAGTACAAAATCAATTACATGCATAATAAAAGAAAAATTGTGTTAAGAGGTACAAGAATTTAGAGCTCAAAGAAATTTTTGAATTTTTAATTTTTTACGAGAAAAGTACGAGGAAGTAATTAGGGAGTATGATAGTAGCTAAAGCTTTGTCATGTACTGGATTAAGAAATTAGGAAGAAATTGAATTATTGTTTTGAACGGCCGATTCTTAATCGAGGTTAGGGATTTTCTTATATGGTTCAAAATTGTATTAACAAATAAGATCGTTTTATATACATGTATTTGTACACTAAAAATTGCTTTGGTTTCACTGCTATCCTTTTGTTTACGTATATTTTAGTTTTGAAACGATAATATATGTTAAGCAATTTATGATATTAGCCAAAAATAAGCATAGTGCAAAAATTAAATTCTCATAAATAATTAATTATACATAATTTCTCGTTTACGTTCAATCGGAATTGACTAAATTTTTATCACATAAAAATACTGGATCATTGAGTTTCCGCGAATTTTTATATTTTTTCATGAAATGCTCTCTTAAAGGCTTTAAATATCCCCCAATTCAATAATTGTCCGAAACCACTTTTACAAAATTACGCAACTTTCGTCTGTTACACATGATTTACGTACACGTGATCAAATGTATAAATTTTGATAGTGAAACTAATTTGTTAACTTTATTACTTTCAATACTATTAGCGTTAGCCCTGTAAAAAATCACTATAAAAAACACATTTATTATGTTATGAAAAAAATTGATGCAAGAAATAATATCATGAATACATCCATCTTCAATAGATGAAATAAATAAATACAATTATTGGATGCTATAATTACATCTGCAGAAATAGAATTTTATAATACATCTTAATGTGAATAAAAATACTCTTAACTTACTATTTATGTATAAATAAATAAAAAAAATTTTGTATTGTACATCGAAGATACTGTTTCTACAATTTCTACAATTTCTACAATTAAACCCTGTTTATAAGATTACTTCCTAAATTGCTTCGAACTTTCCATTTCATTTTATCAGTTCACTTTGATATTATTAAAATAATATTCGCTAATGTTATTTGTAAAAATATTTAATTAATATTACTGGCTTGTTCTTGAGAGTCAGTCCAAATTGTGCAGCTGTCTGGTAAGTATAGATCTTGATCTGATTGTTTATTTAAACTATCTCTACTAGATGTAGATGCAGCTAATGAATCTTCTTGTTCGTTGCTACCATTGGCATTATAATGACGAGAAATTTCATAGTATACATGATCAATATCAGGTCTTTTCTTTGGATCATCATTCCAACATTTTTGATAAAGTTGTTGATACTCTAAAGGAGTACCTTCGGTTGGTTCTTCTCTACCACCACTACCAATGTGATTACATAATGCTACGATACTTTGGTCATCCCGATCGGAAAAAGGAGGACGTCCACTTGTAATTTCCCAAAATAAAACACCTAAGCTATAAATATCGGACTTTTCACACATTTTATGTTTAAAGTCTTTAAAACATTGTGGGTCAACATATTCGATAATTCCCGTTAAATTCATTGACTTAGATGTAGCTTCTGTTATATGTTTAGACAATCCAAAATCCGCAATTAATAATGTATCATTATTCACTAATATATTTTTTGAATGCTATTAAATTAATTATTTATGTTAATAAAATTATCATCATTTAATCAAATATTATAAAAAATAAACCATAATTTACCAAATCTCTATGAATTATCTTATTTGAGTGTAAACATTTTAATCCACGTGTAATATTCAACGCCATTTGAATCCTTTTTTCCCAATGTAATGATTTATGTTTTACTTCTAAATAACTTCTTAAATTTCCTCCATTGGCGTATCCTAATACCATAATATAATTCTCATCATGATCTATTATATTTTAAAATCATTAAGTTAGATTGAGTTTAAAGTAAAACAATTTAAAAGGTTTAACGCAAACCTTTAGATACTCCACGAAAATCAATGATGTTCTCGTGTATGCTAACCTTGCGAAGGTTTCTTAACTAAAAAAAAGAAATATTAATTTTTTATTACAAATTCCATTATAGAATATGATGAACTTAAGTATAATTCTTACCTCCTTTACAAACATTTGAATATTACTTTTTTTAATATCTGAACAATTATTTTCGATAAGACTTTTCAACGCAACTTGACTTCCGTCATCAGTCAACGCTTTCTTTACAACACCAAATCCTCCTTTACCAATTTCTTTAATCTCGTTAAATTTTCTATATTCAAAGTAATGAATATTTTCTTTTTCCAATTGCTCTTTGATCCATTCCTGGTTTTAAGTGCGATAATGTTTTTTAAAAGGAAAATAGAATTTAATAAAAAAATTTTTTTTTGAAATGATAAAATTTACCTCATCGTGTAATTGTGCATCAATTTCGTTAATTTCGTAAAAAATCTTGTATACTTCATTAATACTGGGTCTTTTCTCTGGATCACCATCCCAACATTTCTGGTAAAGTTGTTGATACCATGAAGGCGTACCTTCAAATGGTTCTTCTCTAAGACCATCATTAATGTGGTTATATAATTCAGAAGCATCTCGATTAGAAAAAGGAGGACGTCCGCTGGAAATTTCCCAAAATAAAACGCCTAAACTATAAATATCAGATTTTTCATTTCTTTTATAATTTGAGTCCTTAAAACATTGCGGTTCAATATATTCTATTCCCATTTTATCACTCATCGAACTAGATGCAACTTCTATTGGTCGCTTAGATAATCCATAGTCCGCAATTAATAATTTACCATTATTCACTAATATGTTATTTGAGTGCTATAAATTATAATGTTAAAATCACCACATCAAAACAATATTATAAACGAAATACTAGAGAAATGAATTATTAATTACCAAGTCTCGATGAATTATGCGTTTTGAGTGTAAATATTTTAATCCGCAAGTAATATCAAATGCCATTTTAATCTTATCTTTCCATTGTAATGAATTGAATGAATTGATTTTTTTTTTTAAATAATTTCTTAAATTTCCTTCATTGGCGCATTCAAATACCATAATATAACCAATATCATCTATTTAGTCAATTAAAATAAATTAGACAACATTTGTAGGGATAAATCATTTAAAAAATTTCAACACAAACCTTTAGTTATTCCAAGAAAACGGTTGATATATGAGCAAGAATGAACCATACGAAAAAGTTCTAACTGAATATAGAATAAATAACGTTAAATTATTGTGTTTTTATATCATACGCCACACATATTGCATCGGATTTATTACCTCCTTTACATAATTACTAATAACATTTTCAATTTTCGAATTTTTATCAATGAATCTTTTCAGTACAACTTTTTTATTACCGTCAGTCTTCGCTTTTTTCACAATACCAAATCCTCCTTCTCCAATTTCTTTAGGATTGTTAAATTTGTTATATTCAAAATAATTAAAGCCATGTTCTTTTGTTTTATCTTTGATCAATTTTTCATTAAAATCATCAATCAGTTGCTTTAAAGCGTTTGCATTAAGAACTATAATATAATCTTTTGTTTTAGGATCTTGAGATATCCCATATATGCGAATATTATTTGTGTAATTAATTGAATATGTTTTAACCTAATAAAAACAAGAAAATGTAAAGGAGTGTTATTATTTAATATATCTTTCATAAAAAGAGAAATAAATTCATACCTCGTCTAGAAATTTATCGATAATATCTTTCGAGTTAAACAAATATTTTAGAACAACTTTTTTATTTGATACTCGTACCAATTGTTTTTTAAAATAACTATAAGTTAATGGACCATTCTTCCATATTGCTGAACATGCTTTAGAATAATCCCCTTTTCCTTCTTCACTAATATTATTAAACTGATTGTACGGTATCCATTCAAATATTATGTCGCTTGGACCTTTAATTTTTGATTGCATTTCTTGAATCAAATTATCAATTTTTTCGTTTTTTTCTTCGCCGAAGTGATTTATAAAAGCTTCAAGATTTAAAAAAATTTTAAAATTTTCTAAACATGGATTACACCAATTGTACTCTTCATCTAAATCGTCTATATTTTGAATACCACACTCTTCGCATTGAGATGACATATTAAAAGTAATATAACAAATCTTTCTGGAGATGATTATCATCCACTTTATATGCATCGTCAGTCTGTGGTGTAACGAAGAACTATAAAAATATCAAATCATATGATATCCTGTTTGCCTTGCATACTTAATAAGCCGTTACGCAATTGATGCATTTTTAAGTGCAGATATAAGGAATCAAAAACTGTAAAATGTATTTGACCGATACTCCTTATTTTGATAGCAATTGTTAGTTTTATAAAAGTTTCATATTGAGTTTTGACTTTCGACATCCTCTATTTCTTTTAAGGGATTATTAGAAATACTGTATATTACTTAATAATCAGAAATGAGAAACGTTAAGTATTTTTTAAAATCAGGAAATTTGGCGAGTGTGATATTATAAAAATAAATTTGAAAAGAGGTAATGACAATATTAAATGTGGTTTATTCTTTATTTACATAAAACTCGCTAGTTGTCAGTTGTCATGTTAAAAATCAACAAGATAAATTCAAATGAGCATGCGGATTAAAACATTTAAACTTTGATAAAAACTGAAAACTGGTAAACTAATTTATTTTTATTATGTTTTATTTATAGTGTTTGATATTATTATAAATTTTTAAAATAATAATAAATACCTATTTTATCATTGATGATAAACTATTTGTTATTAGGCTTTCGGATTATTTAACCAATTTGTACGTTGACGACTAGAAAATATAGCTTCTTTAAACGTTGCTACTAGAGATACGTGTTTAAATCATGTTTAAAATAGCGTAATAATTCGATTTCTATAGTTTATGTTTATTATGGAAATTCAAGCGGACTTCATGACATCTCATAAGATACGGTAGAATAGTATAACGAGATAGGTTACGTTTCACATTAGCCATATGGTTATTAGAGAAGAATCAATTGACGGTACATCTTTAAAGTGTCGAAATTTCATGAGATGGTGATTCAGAAAAAAGATCCGATATTAATCAAGTATACTATACGATGAAATTTTGCGTCAATATAATGCTGATGATACCCACGAAAAACATGAAGATTCTTTAGTAAATTCTAATAGTAATAGTCTTGATAATTTAAATATATCATCAGGATATTCAGAGCTATGTTAAGTGGAAATGAGTTGATTACTTGATTGACTGTATTATAAAAAATGTTAATAGTGTTTGATTATACGGAAGTTTCGCAATAATTTAATTCAAAACGATATTATTAAGTTGATTTAAACTAATAAATGAAAACGAAAAGGTTAGAACGAAATTATGAATTTATTATATTTATATATATTAAAAAAAGATTAATTAGTAACTACATCAACAATTTTAAAAAAGATAATAATAGAGATTCTATCTGATATTTTACAAATATAATTACGCATATACGTATGTTTTCGCATTGATCTTTGTAGGTTTTGATCTAAACGAGTTTTTCTTTTCAAGGGAAATAATTTTCATTAACCTATATGCCGTTGGTTAATTCCTTGATATTTCAAAATCGAAATTCTTAATAAAGATGTCAAGGAAAAATTAAATGGTATTTTTTACTTTCGTGTTTAAATTGGAACTAACTAATAAACCTACAATAATACATATTCAGTTATATAGAAGAAATTATAATATTTTTTTTTTTAAAAAAAAAATTGGTAACATGTTTACTTCTTATAGGAAACACATAAAAGATCCTTGTCCGAAAACAATTGCCCTACTAACTAATCACTCTATCCAAAGGACTAATCTATACTGTATATAAAAAATCTCCAAAATGCCAACTATCTAATACTCTAAGTGCACCCCCCTTGGGACCATAATGAAAATTTGAAAAAACGTGCATTTAGAGAGGGTGTGCATTTAGAGAGAGAAATTTTATATGATCTCTATATACTTGGAACTGAGTAAGAGGGTGCATTTAAAGAAAAAATATATAATACGTGCACTTAGAGAGAGTTGACTGTAGTTAGGAGCAGAAAAAGAAAAATAAAAAAAAAATTTACATTAACTACAGAAATTTATGACATTTTATAACCGCAGGTCGCAAATATTCATGCAGGCTCACGTGATATTCGAGAATGTATATGTACCTCCACAAAAAAAAAAAAAAAAAATTCGTGGGTTAGAGTATTATGAACGAAAACTCAGTTGCAACAGAAGTCATGGCAGTACAACCAGAATCCAAAATTTTATCACTTGTAGAAGTAGTTACCAAAAAATATGATGAAATGATAGAAATTTGTCAAATGGTTGAGCATAATAAAGAAGTCCATGAATTGTTAAGCAAAATTGAAAAAATTGATATGGCTTTAAGTAATTTGAGGATTCATAAAAAAAATAATAAAGATTATTTTTCAGAGTGGAATTATACTAATTTATGTAAATTAGTCGCCGTTATTGATAAAGTACGGGAAAATATTACAGAAATTTCAAAAGGTCATAAAGTTGAAATTTATAGAAATTTAAATAAGAAATTTGATATTACCGTTCAACTTCTGGACTTGAATTTAGAAAAACCATTTTTTAATTTTTTACCGTATATAAAAAAAGTGAATTTTTTACCACTCGTAAGAGAAGTGACCAAAATTCATAACGAAATAATAGAAGTTTACCAAACAGCTCAATATAATAAAAAAACATGTTGGCCGATGATGAAGAGAGTAGAAATAGCTGAAATAGCCTTAAGAAATGTAAGGGATAATAGAAATGAAAATTCAAAATATTTTTCAATAAGAAATTATATTAAATTATGTAGTTTGATTAATGTTATTGATAAAATACGAAAATTTGTTGCAAAAATTTCTTATTATGAAACTAAAAATATTGATGAAACCTCTAAATATTTAAATGATGAATTAGATTCCATTGTTCAACCTCTGAAATTATCTTTAATAAATTCATCCGATACAATAGTTTGTACTGGAATCGAAACAGCATCTAAAGTCGAAGTACTATTTGAAAATTTTTTACCACTTATAGAAAATGTGAACAAATTTTATAGTAAAATAGTTAAAATTTATGAGACGGCTCAATATAATAAAAAAACATGTGAAGCATTGTTAGAAAGAGCAAAAATAGCCAATACAGCTGTAAATAATTTAAAAATTCGAAATTTAGAATTTTTTTCAGAAAAAAATTATAAAAATTTTACTATGTTAGTTAATGTTATCGATGAAGTTCATCAATATCTTGCAAAAATTTCTCAATTGAATGATTATTCTAATGATGAAGATATTGAAAAGAATTTTTTTAAATTAGATGATGAATTTAAAACTACGCTTCAACTTTTGCAACCTTTTTTAATTATTAATTTTGATGCAAGTAATAATGATAATTATGATGAAAAGATTCAAACTGATGTTGAAGAAGTAAAATTTTACCTTTTCCAATTTCTTTCATTTCTTTTAAATAATTACTTACTATTGCTTAATATTAGGAATGGATTGAATGGATTAAAAGGAAATTTGAAGATGAAGATATTCGTTATTTTGATTATGGAGAATTTAGTGATATTGAAGAAATTGGCAAAGGAGGATTTGGTGTTTTAAATAGAGCGTTAACTAATGATGGAATGCAAGTTGCACTTAAAAGCCTTATCGAAATGAAAATTTCAAAAATCGAAGAGATTGTTATTGAAAGGGTTATAACTGAGGTTAGAAATTTATTTAAATTATTTAGCGTAAGACTATGTAGTATTAAAATTTATTATATTCATCGCTCTTCACTTAGTTAAAATTATTTCGTATGATTGATTTACACCAAAATATCAATAGCTTTCTTGGAATAGCAAAAGGTTTGTGTTAAAATTTTTTTTGGAATAATTTAAACAATTAATAACTTAAGATTACATTAATTATATTTAAATGTATAGATGATATTGGTAATTTGATTATGGTATTAGAATATGCCAATGAAGGAAATTTAAGGGATTATTTAAAAAGAAAATTTTATTCATTGCAGTGGGAAAATAAGATTCGAATGGCGTTGGATATTACATGTGGATTAAAATGGATACACTCTAAGGACATAATCCACAGGGACTTGGTAAATCAGTAATTTATTTATTATAATATTTTTATTATAGTTTTACTTTAATTAATATTATAATTATTTTAATAGCAACCAAAAAATATATTAGTAAATAATGGTAGACTATTAATTGCGGATTTTGGATTATCTAAGCGATTAACGGAAGTTACATCTAATTCAGAATCTAATAATATTGGGATGATTGGTTATATTGACCCACAATGTTATAGTTATGAGAACGTAAAATATATAAGAGACAAAAAATCTGATATTTATAGTTTAGGTGTAGTATTTTGGGAAATTACAAGTGGACGTCCTCCTTTTCACGGTATAGAAAAACAACATAAGTTAGATTTTCACATTGGTCAAATGAAACTTAGAGAAAAACCAATTGAAGGTACACCTTCAGAGTACAGACAACTTTATCAAAAATGTTGGGATGATGATCCAGCGAAAAGACCTAATATTTATCAAGTTTATGATGAAATTTTAAATCAATTAAACAAACTTGATGATAATAATGTAATAGTTATTTAAGTATTTAAGTATGCGTTAATGAATTTAATTTTTATTTAGATTCTATAAATAATAGTTATTGGTTGGGGGTAAATTATCGGGGGTGGCACGATATTTTATTACCATAACTAATAACTAGGTTTTTGCGTCAGTCACACAAGATCATGCTATTATTATCGTAAGAGTATATAAAAGTAATAATTAAACTGTAAAACTTATTAAAGAAATTATTTAGCCATTAACAAAAAATATCAGTCCGTCAAAATCAGCATGATTCTAATAGTCTGACCAATAACAATCATTTATGTATACCAGAATAACCAGATAATTTTCCATGATAAATTTAAGCCATTTATAAAATATTCATTAAAGCTTTATATAAAAAAAATGTATTTAAGAAATTTATTCCAAAACTTATTTGACTATTATTTATAAAGGCGAAAAAGAATTTGAGTTCTGGAGAATTCGTTATTTATTTTATACCATTTATATTCCAAGTAACTTTGAGAATTGAGATGATTAACCTAATATTATATATTATTTTGTCAAATTATGCAAAAAATTTTCACGAATTATTTTTTTTTTTTTTAATTTTTCTTTTTGATAATTATGGATGAAATTTTAATTAATGAGGTTAAGCAGTCGCCGACTCGAGAATATTATTTAAATCAATTTATTATCAGATATATTGTGAAGTATATTATGATCACTCTTCTAGTCATATGGTTATTTAATTCAAATTTCAATTGTTTTCTTGGAATAACCAATATTATGGTATAGTATGTGTTAGTAATTTAAATAATTTACAGGACCAATGTAAGATAAATTTCTGTACATGTATATGTCATGGAGGACCCCGGATAATTATAATAGAGGTCACATCCGCAGCATTAATTAAAAATCCA
>JADRCO010000028.1:0-69621 GCA_021464525.1 Rhizophagus sp. LPA8_4_AMF | reverse complement strand
AAATGATATACGTTCTTATCCCCGATCGACATTAATTAAAATTGATGATTTTCTCCGATTGTTACACGGATCACGAATTAAGTTTGAAAAAAAAAACAAAAAAAATTTTAAAATTTCAGAAAAAATTTCGGTCTGTAAGAACCGGAAAAAGATATTATAAGGACTGAGACGATGAATTGGCCGCAGCATATCATAATTATCACATCGTATAATGAGCTTTTTTTTATTATTTTTTTTCAGTTCTTAATAACTGAGAAATATATTTTTTTTTCTAATACCCCGTACAAATACAACAAATTTCATTAACCGGAATTGGATAACTGAAGCCACAAATCTCATGATTTGAGCACATGACAATCATGACATGATAGCCAACCAAATTATTTTAACCCGAGCTGGTCAAAAAGGTCAGCACGGTTCTAATGTCTTAATATATGTAAAGCTTTTCTTTTGAAATTTTTTTTGATAAAAAATTTCGTTAGATAATTTTTTATTGATAGGGGGAATTTCTTTTAATAGAGGGGCTTTTTTTATAGATAATTTCGTTAAAGAATTTTTAATAAGGAAATTTTTTTTGACAGTTAATTTCGTTGGAAAAATTTTTTAAATTTTTAATAGGGAAGATTTTTTTTTGGTAGATAATTTCGTTAGAAATTTATTTTTTTAATAGAGGTGAGTTTTTTTGACAAAGAATTTCATTGAGAATTTTTTTTTTATAGAAATTTCATTGAAGATTTTTTTAATAGGGAAGTTTTATCATTTCGTTAGTAAATTTTTTACAGGGGAGATTTTTTTTTTGGTAGAGAATTTCGGTAAAGAATTTTTTTTAATAGGAGTGAAGTTTTTTGATATAGAAATTATTTGAGAATTTTTTTAATGGTAAGAATCTTTTTTGAATTTTTTTTTAATAGGGAAAATAGGATATTTTTTTTGATAATTTTGTTGGTTGAAAAGTTTTTTTTAGGTGAGACTTTTTTTGATGGAGAATTTCGTTTAGAAGTCTTTTAATAGAAAATTTTATTGCAAATAATTTTTTTTAATAAGGGTATTGAGAATTTTGGCTTGAAATCTTTTTTTTTTTAATAAAGAATCTCGTTAGAGATCTTTTTTTTTCATGAAAATTTTATTGGAAAATTTATTACAATTCTTAAAATAATTTATAAATTAATTATTTTTTTTAATGAATATTGTAAAATAAATGAAAAATTTTGCTTAATATATACTATGATATGCTATTTAGGATTGTAACATGGTTTTTTTTTGAATAATTTTTTTAATTTGATTTTTAGCATATGGCTTAAATTTTTTTTATATTTTATCTTTTGATCTAGATATATTAGCAGCATACTTTTTTATCAATTTTATCTTAATAACTCATTTTCTTAAATTAATTACTAGTTTTTAGTTTTAGTATATTTATATTTCTTTAATTTAATTTATAAATTTATTAAAATTGTTAATTTTCTAATTTGTCAATTCACTTATAATAAATATAGAAAAATAATTTTTCTTACTAGTTATATACATATACTTTACAAGTAGTAATTTAGAATTAAAATGCCCCACTAAAAGTGGTATCATCGATTATTAACATATTAATTGCTTGTCTTTTATTTTCCAAGAATTTGTTAATAATTCAACTATCTTTATACAAATTTTGACCAAATACTGTATACTCTAAATATTTAGTGTAGAAAGATAGAAAAATGTTGTTATCACATATACTGTATGTATTGGATAAGCTGATTGGCAATCTCTGATAGGATTAGCAATGTAAATATTAAGCCTATATTTTAAGCCTTAATTAGCATGTTTATTTTGTGGCTGTAATGGTTAGCATAAACTAAAGTCTTGCTTTAAACTTGAAATTTCATTCAGGTGTTACTTAAAAACAGATAAGCTTCATGTGTTAAAAATTAAATATAAATAGGTTATGAATTTGTGATAAATCAAATGATTTTTCCTTTTTCTCTTTTTTCTTTCCTCCTTTTTTGTTCTCTGATCAAGCCAGTATCAAAGCATACTATATACCATATACTAGTCAAAGATATCAAATAATCCTACACCAGTCAAAAACGTCAAACAATCTAAAATAATGTCAAAGCATCCTCTGTGTAGTCAAGATATTATTATTAGTTTGGACCTAACATCTGCTGGAACTTGGCAGTAATAGACAACATTGATTTTATCCAAAATTCATTCCAGTATGGGAATATATATGATGTTCCTCAAAAATCAATACATACAACACTACGTATGGTATTTCTTAAAATAATACTATTATTTTTAAATATGATTACCCTTAACCAGAGTTTATAATTACCATAAATTAGTATGCTTTAAGAGAAGTGGAAATATCAATGAGCTTATCATCAAGTGTGACAGCATCCAAAGTGAAACAAGTACCAGCTACAGAAGTGATAGTATAAATCCCCTTCATCTACTTTCTTTTTCCTGTAATAAATAAAGTTGTTGAATAAAGAAATGATTCAATTTAAAATGAAAAGTTTTGATGATAAACTTGATCAGTTGAAAACAGTTTTAGGTGATGTGTATGAATTGTCTGCACATTCTGAAGTATTAATAGAATCATGGGTACAAACTACAGAAATGGAAACAACAAGTAGATATAAGCCTGAGGCTGTATGGCAACAGAATAGTAGAAAAGAATTACACATAATTCCACAGATATTTTCACAATAATAACTACTAGTTATTGCCAGTGTTATCATTACTTATAAGTTACATTACAAACATATTTTGCATATTAACTTTAATAACTTTAACAACTACTCTTAAAATGATAGCATTTATTATGGCTACATTTCTTATTAGAATACAACAATATGTATAATAGGATCGAAAAAAAATCAAAGAAACTCAACGAAAAGGAGAAGAGAGATTGATGTTGAGAATGTCAATCAATTAATGTCAAGACAAAGAAATCATGAAAAATTAATAGTTTTCTATTTTGACACCTATTTGGAATTATTTCTTGAAAATATGCCAAAGAAACTTTCTGCTTATCATCAATCCCAATCTCATCATTCTTATTGCTTATTATCAATCTAATCTCATTATTCTTATCATCATATCAAGACTTATCATTCTCATTGTTGCAAGTTATATTTCAGATTTCATTCTAAAAGTTCCAAATATCTAAAATAAAAAAAGAATGCAAAGCGTATTGGATGTCTCAGAGAAGAAAAAATAACTTTTAAACACTAAAATTAAAAAAACTTAATCTACAATTTTACAAAGTAAATATAACTTATCAGATACAATAATAAAGCATTTAAAAGAATTTATTGAAAGAGAGGTTATTAATTCCAAAATCCTTCTATATTAAACAGCAAACATATAATTTCACATTATTGGTGTATGATGCATCATCAAATTTATATAATTATATTTATTAAAGATAATTATGCATAATTAAGCTCAAAATATTTTTACAAATAAAGCTTTTCAAACTCTCATTAATTTGACATTCAATGAATATATCAAATGTGAATCATTTACTCATAATTCCAAATGTTGTACTGGAGAGTAGGATTGGATCAGTCCCAGCAACGACTAGTTCTAAGATCAGTCTTCAGTCTTCGATTCACAGTCTTTGGTCCATAATCAGAGGACTGGTCACTGGTACTACTGTGTATATTTTTTTATTGATAAAATATACGAATTTCATGTTTATATACATTACATTGTTCAATAAATGTCTTCTATTTTTAGTTTTTTATTTTTATTTTCCATTTCAAAAATCAAACTTTTTTCACACAAGAAAATAATTTTTAAAAAAAAATTTAAAATGTTAAAATTTTTATTTGGGAATTAAGATTCATTTACAATAAATTTCATAATTACAATATTAAAAATGAATCCTTGACTCTAAACAGGTTCTTTACTACAAATCATGAGTAAATATTTGAATTTTAGTCCTGATCAAAAGACTGGTCTTTTTGGAATTAGACTGAACTGGACCAGACTTATCTAGCCCTACTGGAAAGTTCACTGTTATGCCATTTTGAAATAGACTGAGGAAGTTTTGAAATGTAAAATTTTAAAATATGATTTGTACTTAAAATTTTATATAATAATATTATTATTAGTTTGTTATACAATTGACATATAAGATTTATAAGATTAAGGAATTAATCTTTTAAAATAATTCAACATTCAATGATTATATCAAGCAAATTTCCTTGATTCATAATTTCCAAATATTTTATTGGAAAGAGAGATATATAACCTTTATCTTACTGCTCATCAGGGAATTGAGTAACTCTAATAATTTTTTAAATCAGCATAGGAACAGGCTAAGAAAATAATTAAATTTAACCAAGATTACTATAAAAATCTCACAGCATCAACAGCAGGGCCAACTAATAATCAAATAACCAGTCCTGACATGTTGGAATATAGAGTAATAGACTGAGGAGTTCATATAATTTTAACCTCTGAGATCTTGGAAGTTTTACAATTATATACTGTGCCAATATGGAATATTTTATAATTTTTTAGAATATTTTTCAACTCCTATTAATCATTAATACAAGTAGTATAAGTTATTTTATAATTTTTTTAGTCTTATTCATGGTAAATTATGTAAACCAAATTGTTATGCTAGATAATAACATTACTAAGCTAATTAGGAATCAACCAAATAATTAAATATTATAAATTGGATTTTTCCTATCTACTAAAAGAATTAATAATAAGCATTTTGATCAAAGAGCAAGAGTATTCAGTTATATCAATGAGTACATTAGGATAATGGTGGAAAAGTATTTTGATTACCAAGAAAATGATTACTTGACAAGATGATTAATGAATTTGCATTAAAAAACTTTCTTGAACTATTAACTTGATTCACTTAGTCTTTGACTAATTTGTGTTGTAAATTCTCTTCCATTAGAATAGCTGGAAAATACACTAAAAGAGCTTAATATTTACTATCAATAACAACAAAAATGATAGAAAACATTTATGTTGTGAATGAACAACATATATAAGTAGTAAATTATCATTGGTTAAAGAAATCAGATATAAGAAAATTTGCAATCAGCAGATAAGGAATTAAGAAAATTTATTGATGAATTACAACAAAAGTTTTTCAACTCCAATCTTTGAATATATCAAAAGTGAAGTCAATAAATATGCTAAAGGAAAAGCTAAAATTTGAGCATAGTGAATCTAATGAATCTAATAATGTTTTAGATAATGAAGATATAAAAGAATTTGATGAAAGTACAATAGAATTGAATAATTCAATCAAAATAATTATTAAGAGTGCAAGCTGGATTGATAACAAAGGATTCATGATCATATCACCTAAATTATTCCCTTTATTCATAATTTTCAAATATTGTATTAGAAGGAGAGATGTACAATCTCTATTTCAATATTTAGATTCAGCATAAGACAACTAATAACTAAAAAATGAATGGATCAATCAAATTTAAGCAAGATTACCCCTCAGCTAGCAACAGAACTAACCAGGTAAATAATGACTGAGAAAGTTATATAATTTTACGATCTTTATATGCTATTATGAAATATGAAATAAAGACAGTTTATAATATGATTTATATACACAAAATTTCATATAACATTATTTTAAATTATTTTTATACTTATAAATTTTTTACAACATACTTTACATTCTCTATGCTTTCAAATATGTGCATAATCATTATTATTACAAAATAGAATATATTCTTTCAAAATATATTTATCAAATCTAAGAAAACTGCCTCTTTTATATATAAAATAGACAAACATTTTTGTTACTTACAGAAGGTTCACTGAATAAATATCAATAAGCTATTTATATAATAATTACTGATGAAATAAAAAGAGAAGCATTACAAAAACTGTAGGTTAATCCCTAATATACTAAAAGAAATATTAGCCAATTGCTCTTTCATTAATTACTGTAGAAACTGTGGGTTAACCCTAATATTGTAAAGAAAGAATCAGCCAATTACTAATTTTATTAGTTATATAAAGAAGCTGTTGGGTAATATAATAAAGAAATGTCAGCCAATTACTTCTAATCTATTAGTAATATATAGAAAGTAAAAATTATATAGCTATTGTGAAGATTTTACTTCACCTACTTGATCATAATGTAAAAAAGTATTTTCATAACCTTGTTTAGATTTCATATGTAAGGAGTCTAATTCTTTAATAAGATATATTTATTGTCATATAAAGACAAAAGATTTGTATATTATTCCATATCATGCACCAACATTATTTTTATGGAATAGTTATATGAATTTTCAATATATATCATCACATCAATTTGTAAAATTATGACAAAATATGTTACAAAATCTGAATCTACAGAATATTTTGATATTCATGAAACTGATGCATTTAGAATGATACAATAGATAAATATTTTGATAGACCAACTGAAAACATATTTATATCATCACAATTATATTATTCAAAAAACAAGACCAACTAATGGAATATATTAAATTGACAGAAAAAAAATCATTTTGTTAAAAAGAAGAAAAGAAATTCTTGTGCATTTTTAGCATCTAACTATTCAACAACCTGAATCATTTTTTTTACCAAGCACATTTTGAAACAAAATATCCAGCTGAATATTCATTAGCCTTAAATCATGTACAAAATTCAATGTAATCTAATATTCAAAAATATACAAGAAATTATCAAAATTTAATTAATAGTTTAATAACTTTATTAAATGTAGATTTGCAAAATATTGTTTGGAGTCAAATTTCCGTAATTGCTACTAAATTAACAGAAAAGAAAATCAAAAATTTTTCCAACTGTGATGTTACATATCAGTTTATTCAAAAATATTATGATATTGTAATGGAATTACTATATAAGTTACAAATACAGAAGAAACCCTTGTTGGAAATGTCAATTAGAGAATTCAAAGATTTGATCGATGATTTATTAAAAATTATTCAAATCAAATATGTAGAAGAGGATGACCTATATAAAAATGAGCAGATTAAATTTTATATTGAGAAAATCAATCAATTAGTTTACTATGACAATCTAATCTTTTAACAAATTCTCATTAATAATGTTTTTAATGACCAAATATAAAATATTATTATTATTATTTTTTTCCTGTAACACATATATATTTTTTCAATAACAAAATTTACATATTTTTTTAAAAAATAATAAGAATTTATGTATTTTTTATAATATTAAGAATTAATGCATATTTTTAATAATAAGAATCTTCATATTTATTCATTAATAAGAATTTTATATATTTTATTATTATTAATAATAATAAATTACAGGTGTCTAGATGGATTACGCAAAAAATGCTGTATAACAATATGATCATCGGCGGCGTATTTTCATGATACTTTTTAAGATATGAATTTCTGTAAAAGGAACGATTAAAAAGTGATTTAAAAAAAAATTATACATTATAAAAAATATGTTGTTTATTTAATCTAATTATAGAATAATTGGTATAAACATATGTGAAACATAAAAATAAACGATTAAAATTATTACGTGATTTTAAAAAAAATTTTACAATGAACTTATTATGTACAACAAAAAAATAATATCAAAAATTTTTAATAGGTTAGTCAATTTTACTTGATTCTAACAGGTTTCAAATGATATTTTATTAATAATAATAAAAATAATTATTTCATTTTTAAGAACTCCGATGTATGTTGGCGTTCCAGAATTGGTCATCTGATAAATCATTTTTTTTTTATTAAGAAAAAAAAAGTAAAATAAATAAAGAACCTAAAAAAGGCATCTTATCAAAGAAAATCAGTCAATGTGAATAAATTAGGCAAATTATTTCTTTTTTTCCCTTAAAAAAAAGTGGCTTTTTTTGAAAAAATTAAAAATTGTAACACGCAATTTTGAACCTTTCTTCTATTTTATCACTAAATATCTATTTTATCACTACAGTATATAAAAATTTTAAAATTTTGTAGATCGGTATCGCAGTATCAGCCGGAGGTTATGGCATTAAAGATTTATGACGCAGTAATCAACAGCGCCACGCAGATCAAAAATATTAGTTATTCGTTTATAATCTAATAATAATTTTTTTTTAGAATAAAACTTCAAATTTCTAATTAATTATTTTATTTCTTATTATGCTAAAATCTATTTGGTCATTTTACAATTATTGCAATTCGAGTAAAATCATGTGTATCCCTATCTAAATAAATTTTTTGAGTAAATATCATGTATAGGATAACCTTACCCATTAAAGTTGTAAAATCAAAAGTTACAACGAACCAAATTATTTAGAATTTTTTTTTTAAAAAAAAAAAGGGGGGGAGAAAAATGAGTCGTACCTTATCGCGCATCTTTTTGCATAGACATTTTTTTATTTACATTTTTGGAATATTAATTAGCTAATGTGACCCCTTCCGTGACCCGCATTCGGAATTTCAAATCCGAAGTTCTTTGTTCATAAATTTAATAACAAAAGCAAACTGACACATATTGAAAATAAATTTTATTATTATATTTCTAATTTAAGTAAAAATTAATTATAAAGCAATGGCGTATTTATTTAATAATATATATAAAAGGAAAAACATGGTAATAATATGACAATTACGCGTATGTTGTATTTGAAATAATTGTTCCGACTTCCGATAAATAACAATGTCATTCAGTCTTTTACGCCCAAATTGAACCGTGTAATTACCAAATTCTTTTCTCATAAAAAAGGCCAGAAAATTCCTAGGGAAATGGCAAAAAAATTCACTTTTTTTTTTTATAAAAAGATATTCAAAAAATTAAATATGCGCATTCATACAAAAATTCATTCTTATAATTCTTCTCTGATCCATTCCTCAATACCTATTATTCTTCACTTTAATCTTAACAAATTCTCTCGACAATCGACATCATAATATTACCATAATTTATTTCATCTCAAAGATAATTAAAATTAAATCTTACATTGATTTTAAAATTCCATTTTTACAAAAACAAGCAAAAAATTAAAAAATTAAAAAATTAAATACACTTATTCATCATAAATTGTTCATTCTCACAATTCCCATTCCTTTTCACTATAATCTTAATAATGTCTCTAGCATAATGCCTGAGGCATTCTTAAACTATGGATCGTATAACGTTAAGATTCTTCGACGGAAGCCAGTAAATGAAAATGAAAAAGCTATATTGCTGGTTTCCAAGGAAACAAAAATTATGCACAACGCTAATGAGAAAGGAAACTTATCAAACGCAGTTATGGAAAGGCAAGGGGAATAGAACAAAGTTTAAGAAAGAATGAAAAGCAAAAGGTGGAGATTATAGTCAAAATAAGTCAAAATAATGAGCTCTTAAATAGTTAAATATAATTATATAATTGAATGATGGTGTGGATTTAACATTAAAAATAAGAAAGTTACATTCTTTGATGATGATAACAAATAAGTTTCCCACCACTTCTTTGTCAGATATTGAAATATACTATAGATGTACTCATTATTTTGAAACTACTTTGTCCGATATAGGAAAAGATACTTCTTTGTCCGATGTTGGTAAATATACTGTGGAGAAACTCTTATAACATCACCAGTATATTACGTCACAAAATAAAAGTCATATGTGACAGTACCGTCCACGTCCAATAACACTTCACATTTGCCTCGATCCAATAATGTCTTTCCTTGCCTTAATTATGGCATTAATAATTGTCAGGAGGCAAAATATAATATTAGCATAGAACAATATTCTTTTATATCGTCTATTTGAATTATTTTAAATATTTTGGATCAAATATAATGAAAATTTAATTTTTGATTATTCATTCAAGAATGTATGGACATCTTGATGATTGTTATAAACGACATCTTGATGATTGTTATAAACGACATCTTGATGATTGTTATAAATGACATCTTGATGATTGTTATAAATGACATCTTGATAATTATTTTAAAAGACATCTTAATTATTTTAAAAGGATAAGCGAGATATTGCCGCAATACACACCAGAACAAATCGAAACCCAGTTATTCTAGTTTAAATTTAATTTTTGCGTATTCATTCATGACTTAAAATTTAATAAATCTAGAACGATTAAAAAAATTTGTCTTAAAATTTTCAAGTTAATAAATATTTTTTTATTCATTCAATGAAAATAATAAATTTGGCCTCGAATTATCAAAAATAACTAAAATAACATGCAGTATAAACTTTTATTTATCAATGAAATTAATGGAATTTAAAATATACTATTTCTAATTTTTAAATCAATGATAAGTAAAACAATAAAATGTAATTCCAATTCTTTTTTTTTTTTTAATTCAGCTGGCCAAGATCATTAATGATGCAGGCCAAAAAGTCCCAATGCAAAATTACCTTTTTTGGCTTTATTTCAAAATTAAGTAAAGAGATTATCGTTCTAGGAGTCTAAAAAGGATCACGTAAATATAAAAAAACATGACCTATTTATTAGTTCAAAATGATAATTTCTTAATAATTTAAAAGGATAAATTAGTTATATTGAGTTCTGACTATCTGTAATACTTTTATTAATAAAAATCTCGTTTAAGTTCAATGAAAAAATCGTTATATCAAAATTTGTTTTGTTATAATACCAATTTTATATGTTCATATATAAAAGATAAAATTTTAAAAAATCGCTTTATCGTGAAATTCGTTATACCGTATAGTCGTTTATATATAGGAAAACCGAAATAGTCAATGCGGGCAAATTTAGATAAATTGACTTTTACTTTCCTATAAAGAATTTAACTATCATTACGATCATGATCGTAATTCTGCTGTCATACATCACATAGATCAAGGTCATCCTCTATTAAGGGATATGAAGAGTCAGAGAATTTTATGTCACCAGTAAATACTTTAGTTAAACATAAGTGTAATATGCCAAAGTCGTTACCTAATTGTATAATATATGATAAAGATTTATATGGGCTTAAAGATATATATAATTTACAGTTAGAATGTTTGAGTAAAAATATAGTTTATTTAGCGAATGGTAACGAAGAATTAAATAGTATATTTAAAATACAAATGAGATCATTACAGAAATATTTTTGGGCGTCATTGTGTTTTGCAGAAGTAGCTACAAGTGACAAAGTTTCTACAAAATTACATATAGGTGAAAGTTTAATAATACTTAATGAAAATTCGTTCAGATTATGTGATCATGAGGATATTAATGATCAATGGCCTAAACACAGAATTGAAGGCGGTAATATTAGAATTGAAGATTTTTAAAGATTATAAAAAATATAGGGAGCATTTGAGGAATAGGAGTGATTGTTTTTAGAACAATTATTAGAGCCTTATACAAATAGGATTATGAAATGGTCTCATTTTTTAACACAAAACAATTTAAGTAAAGGTTTTGAACCGATATGGTATAAAAAACTTTGTGATATTGTTATCGAAATAGAAGAGGATATGTTATTAAAAGAAATATTTATAGTATTACGGAAATGGAACAATAATGAAATTATTTTAAGGAAAAATATAGGATTAAGGTCGAGAAAAGATACTAACAAAGAAATTATAATGTGGAAAAAGAATGATGAAAATATATTTAGCATTAAACAAAAAAAGTCTAATAGTAAACATCACGATGAAGTTGGTAAACATTTAGTTATTAATGAACATGTAGATAATAGTACTAATTTGTTCGATTCACCATTTTTAATGGATTGTTCAGGTTGTAAATATGATATTAGTAGAAAAAGAAAAGAAGGAAGATGTTTAATTTATATAGAAAAAGACATCGCTACAATGGTCAAGGGAAGGAAAATTTTGGGTAAAGAAGCCAATGTCATAGTAAAGCCTTATATGACGTTAGAAAATATTATATCACAAAATGAGTTAGTTGTGAATGGCAATCTTGATAATTTCAAAGCAATCGACCAATATAAAATGAAAGTAGATAGTGAGGTGAATGATAATATTAATTTATGTTTGAAATGGTTAGTATTTTTGATTGAGGAATCGGATGCATATATTAAGTTGAAATTATTTATATCTAATAATTTATCGGGATTTTTAGATAAAACTATTATTGTAAATTTAGGCGGAGTAATTCAAAAAGGAGACGATTTATGTTTAGATGGTTTTTTTGGGATCGAAATTATTCCTAAAGACAGCGATACAGAGAAATTTAGTTTTGAAGGCGCGATTAAGTTTACAAAAAATATACGAAAAGCATATATTTTAGGACTTATAGTTGCGTTAGTTATTATTCCATGTAATGTAAAAATCGAATTAAGAACCGATTTGAATATTGTTAAGTGGTTGTATACATATAGTTTAATGGGGAGTATACGAAAAGAACTCGATGATAAATTATATATTTAATTGAATCTGGTTAATACGATTTTAGATTTGAAAAATATCAATATGATGGTTGAAGATAATAATCTTGGAACGCAAAAGGCGACACAAGATGTAAAAATTCCAGCAATTAAAAAGAGCTAGTTAGGTAGAAAGATTCTATTCAGAAAGTAGAATTCAAAGTGAATAATTTATTAGTTGATGAATATAACTTAAGATGGAATTATATACTAATAGAGGGAGAGTATCGTTATTGGTTGAAAGAAGTAAGTTATAATAGTACTAAAATTGACATAATGTTATTAGAGTATGTGAAAGATTGTTTTAGAGAATCGTATGGTGCAAATATTACGATTGATTGGACCACGACTTTAAATTGATTAGTAATGAAGTTACAACGTTAAAAAATGTGACGCATAAAGAGGATCATTCAATTAGGACATTTAGGGTAAAAAATTTTTTGAAAATTTTACCTACGTATATAATTCTATGGGAACGAAAAGTGTGGGGCATTCCTGATAGTAAATGTCCGCGTTGTAATATTGAAAAAGAAACGTGGGAACACATATGGACTTGTAGTAAAAATAGTGTTGATATATCTGAATATACTCTTTTTGACAAAAGTATAGATGAAATCATTAATAGTAGTAATTATGATCATGATGAGGAATCAAAAAGGGTATTTAAGAATCGAATTTTAGACGTCGCATCGAAAAGTTCATTAATTATTCAAACAGAAAACCTCATTAGAGAAGTTACAAGAGGATTAATTAACGAAAAATGGTGGATAACTTGTAGTCGTAAAAGGGAAAAATATTGTTTGATACTTATATTTCATTGTTACATGGAAAAATTACGTATAGAAATTTGGAATAAACGTTGTGACGATACTATACATTTAGAAAAACAATTGTGGATTACTAAAGACTTAAAACGAAAACATAAAAGGGCAGCGTTTGATGAGGATGAGTCGAACGACGAGTTGGAAAAAACATAAAAAATTTAAAAAACAAGAAAAAATTAAAAAAATATCAATGTTAGAAATTCAAAAAAAATAACGTATTTAATTTGGGAAATAATAATAAAATTTTATGGGGTAGTCAAATAGTTAGTAATCTATTAAATACTTAGTTTAGGATCGTTTAGACAGTAGTAGTTTAGTTTCCTTTTACTTCACTCTATTAAGTGAAGATTTTGATATGAAAAGATTTAGCTTGTCTAAATTTTAATGTTTTTTTTGTATTTAATATGTAATACATGTATGTTACTAACTGCATTTACAATCAATAAATACGTTTATCAAAAAAAAAAAAAAAAAATTAAGGGATATGAAAGAATATTAATATTTTTTTCCTTCAAATTAAAATAATGTAGCAGAAATTATTTTTATTATAACTTTTTTTGTTAACGTGACCAATTGAAAATGTCCCAAAAGTTTTAGTTATGAAATTTTGTCCAAAAAGTCAATGAATTAAAAAAGAAAAAGGCGCCAAATAATATAAAGTAATACAGCATAATTCGGTTTTAGGTTCTTGCTTGAAAACGTTATTAAAAATACAAAATTACTTAATAAATAAACTAAGGTTTTCAAAAAAATAAACATACTATATTTTCAAAATAAAAACTAAAAACGAAAACCAAGAAATCAAAAATAATCTCAATGAAGATAAACATGATACATAAAATAACAAAAAAGACGGAAGCATAACAGATAATAAAGTTGAAGTAATGATAAAATAACATGTCATATCAGATAAAAAATGACAAAATTTACAGAGGAAAGATTGTAACGTTAATATCGATTAATTTCCCAGATATTTATTGCTTGACATGGTTGGGGATGTATTAATTAAAATCATTAAAATATACTTCATATGGTAATAGTGAATGAGGCTGTTCATATTGTTCATCATCTGGGAATGGTTGCTGTAACGGTAGAGGTTGTAGGTAATATTCATCTGGGAATTGGTATATTTGTTCATCTGTTTGCAATTGTGATGGTGAGAATTGGTATATTTGCCAGCAGGATTCATCTGTTTGCAATTGTGATGGTGATAGTAATGGTTGTGGTTGATTATCTTCATATGATATGGGCTGGTAATTTGCATATGGTAGATGTAATGATGATTGTGGTGGCGGTGATGATTGCGTCTGCGGCTGCAGTTGCAATTGTGGTTGATTATCTTCATATAATACGGGCTGGTAATTTGCATATGGTTGAGGTAATGATGATGATTGTGGTGGCAGTGGTGGTGGTGATTGCGTCTGCGGTATTGGTTGAAATTGTGGTTGATTATCTTCATATGATACGGGCTGGTAATTTGCATATGGTTGAGGTAATGATGATTGTGGCAGTGGTGGTGGTGATGATTGCGGTTGCGGATATAGAGGTAGTGTTACTGCTGGTATGCATTGTTCATAGTGTAGTGGTAGTTGCTGTGATCGGTATGTATCTGACAGTTGATGCATTTTCCAGTATTCATCAGACTGCAATTGTGGTGGTGATAATTGTTGGGGTTGATAATATTCATATGATTGTGGTTGGTAATAAACACGTGGTTGAGGCAATGGTGGTCGTGGTAATAGTAAAGGTAATTTATTTTTTGGTGATGGTAGTGATTGTGGTTGTGGTGGTGATTGTGGTGATGGTAGTGATTGTGGTGGTTTTGGTGATGGTAGTGATCGTGGTTGTGATGGTGGTTGTGGTGATGGTAGCGATCGCGATCGTTGATTTTTTGACTTGAATCTCCGGTTTCCCTCAACCGCTAAAATTCTAAAGAACTCTTTTACTTCTTCGCGTTCTTCTTTCCACTTTTTGTCTAATATATTTTTAATTTTACCATTGCAATCCTTACTTTTAAGCAGCACCATTTCATTTCGTTGATATAAGGTACATGAATTATTGTTGAATCTATCTTGTAATAATTTATCAAGCTCCATGTTTAACTTACATGGTGGATTGCTCATTACTTTTAAAAATTCTTGGTAGTTCAATGTCTTTTTAATTTCTTTCATCATCATTTTTTTTTGTAATGAATTTTATAAAGGTAAATATATATTTATTAAAACAAAAAATTTTATAAAATGTTTTTCAATGATTATTTGATACCGTATTTATATGTTTTTTTTTCGATTTTCGTACTAGCATTGTAAGATGTTTTTCATAATTACCTCCGAATATATTGGAAAATTAAATTAAATGTAGACGTAACATTATGACTGATTTATTTGATAAACATATGCTTGATCAAAATACTTTTTTTGGATTAAATTTTAATAGGTTGAATAATCCAACTGCGGTAGATTAATAATTTTTAAATCACATATATAAATTTATAAACAACGGACACCTTTATCTATAATATAAATTATACAATATATACAAAAAAGGAGGGCTGGGGAAACAGACCGACTGATACTTAAGTCTAAGAACTTAAAAAAATTTTTTTATTAACAATTTAATATAATTTAAAAAAAAAGACGAATTTTTCAAATTCAATCAATCAAATTAAATATGACCTTATGCAATATAATCAATTTACTTAATTCTTTTTTAAAGAATTTATTAATAAAGAATAGAATAATTTGAATAAAAAATCATCTGGAAATCCAGAAATCCGCAGAATAATTTAAGTTGAAAAACTTCTGATCGATAAAATCAACGTTTCTTTATTTAAAGAACCAATTATTTCTCTTGAAATTTTAGAAGATTCTAAAAGAATTTTTTTCTAACGTCAAATGATGCATTTGGCGATTCGAGGCATGAAAAATAATAATACGCTTAACCTATATTGATCTTTAATGAGAAATATGAACTTGTATTTTCGGAATCCGGAGGAAAAAAAAATACAACAAAAACGCAAAGAATAAGTCACAAAGTTTTGTATTTCAAAAGGTTTTACAAAATTATTAATTTAAAAATTATTTTATTTTTTGAAATCCTGTATTTTCGGGATATATTTGATGTAACTGCATTTCGCTGAGCAAAATATTAAAAATCATCTTACAAATTTATTTAATTTATTACGTTATGCACTTGCATAATCAATAAATCTTATTTAAAATAACTTGTATAAATTCCCTGATTAAAAAATGTCACTTAGAACAAATTAAGCAGTTCCTGATCTAAAATAACAATCTCCTTTCTCCTGATATAAAATATAAATTATTGGAATATTATATATCATGTAAATTTTTACCAAAAATAGAACCATGTTGAATCCAAATTTTGCAAACGTAAACCATGTCATATTACAAATTATGCACTGTATGATTGATTGCGTGTCGTTGAGTCCCAATTTATAGATTATCACAAAGTATTTTGTTATGATATTATGATCTTCCATATCCCGAAAATTAAATGATTGCGAATTGCGTATAATATAAAATAAATTCTATGATTTTATTTTTGTTTTATTTTTATTTCAGAGTAAAGAAAGTTTCAGTAACGATTACAAAGATATTACATAATTTTCTATGATTTTTATTATATTAATCTTCGCGGGTTCATAGACATCACGTGTTTGATATGTTGAAATCAACATTAGGAACAATGGACAGTAGATCATAAACCAGATAATAAAAAAATTTTTTTTTTTTGATCCAACCCCTTTTTACTCATTCATTCCGATTTGGAATCAACTGCGAACACCCCAAAAAATTTTTGTTAAAAATATAGAGAAGATGCATTATAGTCCGTAGGATTCTCATAAATTTTACTTTTTCAAGAAACAACCACCAAATTAAAAAGTAATTATAAAAATAAATTTTGATCTTTTTTCGTGTATATTGATGCGATTCAATGAAATGTTACAGCATCGGTTAAGAAGATTCCAGAATACAGCAAAAAAAAGATATTTTCTAGGTAAATTTAATTTATTAATAAAACAACTACTCATTTTTAATTTTATTAGAAAATTGTTATTGATTCATGTCGTAATAATTTCATCTTTTAGTATCTACTTAAAACGAGAAAGGAATAAATAATAATGTGTGTTAGAACCGTTAGGTTTATAAGAAAATTTTGTCGATAATGAAATATATAAGAATCTTATTAATAGTTAAATGAATATTCGAGTCAAACTGGAGATGAACGAATTAGTATGTTAGCAGCAATGCAACAAGAACGATTGGATGGCATCGTCAGGTAGTATTCCTGTTCGTTGGTATCCTGTGTCGTGGACGTTGAAAGATAGAAAAGAGAGAGAACGATATCAAGCGGCGGTTCATAATATTCCTGATATTATGACCACTGCGACGCTATTTAAGAATTCCTGCTCACACATAGCATCTTGAATGATTCTGGAAGTATTCTGGATGCAAAAGCATTATAGTGATCTGAGACGGTAAAGAGGTTGCCAAACCAATTACATATTACGAAACGTGGGAGGCTTTGAAACGAGCAATAAATATGGAATTCGTGGGATAATATCACGCTCAAATGGTGCAAATACAGCATCCCTTACGATCTGAACAAGGACAAGAAACGAAGACGATTTCCTGACAACAGTCGAAAATCGGAGGTGCAAAGAAGACATCGACGAATACTAATCTGAACAAAGAATCCGGCTAAGTTAGTAAGGAAGATACCTGGGGTTCAGAATAAAGAAAGAACAACAAGAAAGTCCGCAAAGGTAGATTGGACCGCCAACCCACAGGTTTTGGCAAAAGTTCGCATGACCCTAAAGAAATTAAATGGTTTAGTATAGCCACGAACGGTTATTTTTACTTTAATTTAGTTTCGGTGAAGTAAAGTTGTGTAGTTGTTTTAGGGTGAGTTGGGTTTTTGTTCATTTTCCGACCCTTTTCTTTTTAGTTTTTCCTTTGATAGGTTTTACTAATTTCGTTTTTTGTAATATATTCCCTTCACTGGATCTGCAGGTCGGGTGGATTTAGTCGATAATGTTTTTTGTAATTTTACGAGAAATTTAATTATTGTATGGTAAATTTTTTTTTTTTTTTAAAAAAAAAAAAAGTATTTTTACTGGTTTAAGATGCGACTGGGATCGTCAACTCCATATATAAAACTGACAGTGGATTGGTTTAAATAAAGAGAATCGTTTATTGTATTTCAAGATCTATAAGCGTTTTTTAGTCGAGTTCCAATTGACTAATACCGACATTTTACACAATCTGAGTTAAAAATATTTTATCACAATCACAAACTACTGCCCAGTTTCTCCTTTTTTTCTTTCTGGAAAAAAGAAGCGTCCAAATAAACTAAAATAGATAACGTTGTTTTATAAGGAGGGTGTAATGAAAGTAGTTGTATTTTTTGCAATACAATGATTTATACAAACGCTGATTCGACTAGTTTTCTATTTTGACTTTTGTAATAAAAAAATTAGGTTTAATTAATGACGGAATTATCAAGAAATTTACTTGAAGAAATTGTTATAGATGAATTGGAATTAATTTTCAATTAGAAATAATCTGTTTTAAACAACCATAAACAAATTCGAAAATGTTTGATCTGCTAATAATTCTCATATTCTACGAAATCTTGTTACGTGACCGTACCCTAAAGATAAAGAAGAGTGTAGTTTACCAGTATTAATATAAATTTTGAAGTCGAAAATATATCAAGTATGAAATATTCTTTTGTGAATAAGAAAAGATAAAATTATATTATACGTTTCTAATGTTTAATGAGTGTTTGCAATAGAAATGACGGAAAAAATTAAATTTATTTTATATATGGGTATGATATCTATTTTTATCTACTGTAAAGCGTCTACATTATGAATTTTCTTCAGAAAATTACATATATCTTAATTGGAAATATAAATATATGTAGAAGAGACAGAAAACTACCCATAATAAATTTCATATGGCATATAAAAGTAGAAGGTTAAGAGACCACAATTAAAAGAATTGCGACGTGTTTACAATCTAATCTATATGCGATCATTTAAAGTCCATCAGTAGGATTTAGTATCTCTAATAAATGTAAATTTTTCTTCAATAAAATAAATTTTGAATTTGAACTTAAAGTATCAATAGGTATTATACCGGAAAGGAGTCATTATTTCTTGGGTCAGTTAACATATCAGTCATAGCTAGTTCCTCCTCCAGAACTAGCAGACTTTACCAATAGCAAAGTTAGGATGTTTCTCCTAAGTCAAAAAGGAACTCCCCGACTCAATTGAGTTATCCGTTCTTTAACTTGCTTAGGAGTCACCCAATAAAAGATAATACACCTAATTGACAAACTCAGAGGGTTGTCAACCAGGAAAACTCATCTACAATTACATGTGGCCTAGAAGGTTCATAATCAAGAAAGTTGATTATGAGCAGTAATAAAATGCTTAGAAATGAAAAAATGCATAACGATAACAAAACTCACTCTTCATAATCTTCAGCATATTTCCTGCAGTTAATATGAAAATTTCAGTCAGCGCAAATGATCCACTTTAGGTTCAGTATAACATGATAAGTAATATATTTATTATTAATTATTTATACTATAATACCTTTCAACATTATCCGGAAAATACAAACCATCTGTTATATTTATTAGTTCCTTGTATATGGAACAAACTGGACTCGAGATTATTATGGTTGTCATTTCTGATGGCGTCTATACAAGCTCCATCAAACTCTGAAAACAAGTAAATATTCCGTCGCGACTGTTCCCAGCTTAGTTAAAAGTGCATAAACAAAAGAATAACAACAGCAGTAATAAAACTGCAGAACCATAAGAAAAAAAAAGCCCCAATGGGTTGGGTCTTATATATATATAGATGAGACTTAGTAGAAGTGTGATGCGATTTTTTACTATCGAAATTACAGTATTATTAATGATTTTTATTACGTGATTTATTATTTTGCTATTGATATTACTAATTTCGATATCAATATCGCATAATTGATATATATCATGTATCAATATACACCCCGGACCGTTATGCAATTTTTAAATGACCTCTATAGAATAATGGAAGGATGAACCAATGGAAATCCTGATATTGATAAGTTTATAAAGAAATGTAAGAGATAGTAAACAAATTTATGATTATAAATTTCTTGAATGGGTAACATTTGATAGATTTAAAAAAGGTGGATTTGTAAAAGTGTATTCTGCAATGTGAATTGATAAGATGGAAATTGGAAAAAAAAGAGCCTTAGCCCATAACCGTTGCTTTGAAAAGGTTAAATGGATTACAGAATATAACAGAAAAATATTTAAATGAAGGATGAATTTATACTATTTATTTGTAATTTAATTTATTTTATTTTTACTGTCGTATATTAAGAATTATTGAAATTTTTTATTAAATTATTATTTAAAATTATTTAAAACAGATGGATTATATTGGTTAACTAAAGACCTAGAAACTAAAGAATTCATTACGATTATACAATTTTCTAAGGAAGAAAATTTGAGGTATTATCTTCAAATAATTTTTACGATATTTTGTGGAAAAGTATATAGAGCAGAAATCTTAAATGGAGATTTCATATATATCGTCATCTGATATTTATAATTTTAGTGTAAAAAATATAAAATTCTCGTTGGCATGGTTACAAAACAACAAAGAGAGTCAATATCCCATGATTACTTTCTTCTGCTATACTTTGTAAAGATTCTTTGATGTGTTTAGTAATTATTATCACATGTCCGCTGATGGGTGAGAAAATATATTACCAATTATTATTTGCATCTTTTTAGAAAAAGTGCAAGTTCTATATAGTACGTCCCTTCTGTATTTCTCATTAAATGATTTGATATTTGATATAACCTCCGATGTTGTATGGTATAGTTGATGAAAATCTATACAGTATAGTTTCAAATTAACTATACTCTGAGTATAGAAATATCATACCGGCTATACTTTTATGCTTTGCTTATGAAGTTGTTATTAGATAACTCGATAGACTTTGTTCAATAAAAAAAAAAAAATTTTTTAAAAAACAAAAAAATTTTCCTAACCACATTTATTATTTATTTATGGATTTTTAAGTAAAAAAAAAATTGATATTAAAGAAAAGAAAAATTGATAAATTATAAAAATTCAAAAATAATCTATAATAAAATAACACATTCAGCTTAAGTGATTTATTAATTATGAAAATAAAGCAAATAGAAACATTAGTGTTAAAATTTTCGATTAAATTCGTAATTTTATCTCTGATAATCTGGAAGACATATTGGACGCGACCCTGTTTTCTACAAAAAGAAAAAAAATGAACGTTAAAACGTTTCTTTAAGTAAAATTCCAACCAAGTCTTCTATTGCAACTAACCCAAGTTCTCCAAGTAATGTTGCTCTTAACCCTATACCTTTCATCCCGATTTTTGAGGTCCAAGGTGTTCAGGTAGGAGGTACCTACAGTTAAAAAAAATAAAAGAAACGTTAGCAAAGGTCCTACTAACGTCTCCTAACTCCCAATTCCAAACGCCTACCTTCCATTCAAAATTCAAGGCCGAAATCTTCGTTCAGACATTTAGGTAGGTACCTACAAAAGAAAAAAAATCAAAAGGAACGTTAGTAAAATGTCACTAATGTTCCTTAAATCCCGCTCTCCACGCTCGACTCTCACCTATTTGTGAGATTTTGGCTTCAAAAGTGGCGTTCTTACTTCTTACCCCGATTCTATTCATCTCTAGTCCGGTAGTACTTAAACATTTTCTTTAAAAAATGAAATCGTTTTTTTACAATAAAAAAAAAGGTAAAAAAAAATATTAATCAAAAAAACAAAAAAAAAAAATTTTTTAAAAAAAATTTCGGTTTAAAAAAAAAAAAAAAATATGAATTTTTTAAAAAATAAAATAAAACTCGATTAGAAAAATTTGGGTCAAAAATATTTTTCTAAAGAAAAATAAAAAAAAATGATCGATAAAATTTATCGATCCCAAGATCAATCAAGTTTTTATACCCACCGTTAAAAAGTCCGAAGTATAGTTGTATAACATGCATCTTGTCTATACTGAGTATACTCTAGTACCACACTTATTATACTATATATACAACATCGAAGGTTATATCATACTCAATAAATATATTATTCTGATTTTCCAATATGCAAATAGGTACATTCATGATCCCTGATCGGAAAACCACATTTGTTTAATGAATTTAGTATTCGTTGACAAGTACGGTATTTGTTGCATCAATTTTATATTCTTCCTTTTCAGTGGTTGAGTATCTGCTGTGAATGGCTTTTTAATACCTTTAGTGCTTATGATGCCCTTCCATGAATTTAGGTACGGCGACGATCTGAATTATTAATGATCTCTTTGTCATGGATTGATTTTGTGAGTGAATTTTCATGTAAGGAAACATATTATCGTGTATTTATATTATTTGTATACTATGTGAATTCGTCTAATCTCCAGATTATCAATGACAAGTTTTTCCCCTCAGTTCTCAATCACAATAGTTGCTTCTTAAGGATCACGGAAGCAATTTTGATGATTTTAGCGTGGTCAGAATCTGGATCTGTTTTGTCCGGTCGTTCCACAACAGTTTTAGATTCTGTACCATGAAGCCAAGCCCAGTAAATATCAATTAGGTCGGAATACTTTCTGATAAATCACCATTCTAGTTACCACCATTACGAATTCGTTCAAGTAGGGCTCAATTTTATCTATTAAAATAAACATTAATAAATCAACTAATATTTAATTCCTAAATGTGTTTAATAATGTATAAATTACTCAACAATAAGAAAAGTTCTTTCAATATCTGGCCGCATTACTTATTATGATTTGAACGTTGTCGAAAAATGTTATATGCATAACAATCCATTTTTAAACCTTGGCGTTGATTAGTTAAGGAAAACAAGAGATTAAGCCAATGTTACGAAACGAAGACCGGTTACGGCACTTGCTGTCTTCATAGTATGTTTAGGAACCAGAACACGTTTTACTGAACTAATTTATTCATAATTATTTTATGTATTGAAGTGAAATTGAGATGATGTCAGATAAAATTCTATGATAACCATTCAGTCGGTGACACAACTCGACAAATCCAAATTGATAAGAGTACACGTGCTAATCTGATATAACTTGATTTTTTCTCCGCACTTTTTTGTTTTCCACTTTTAAAATAGTCATATTTTTA
Organism: Rhizophagus sp. LPA8_4_AMF; assembly: GCA_021464525.1. Taxonomy (NCBI): domain Eukaryota; kingdom Fungi; phylum Glomeromycota; class Glomeromycetes; order Glomerales; family Glomeraceae; genus Rhizophagus; species Rhizophagus sp. LPA8_4_AMF. The sequence goes on along the minus strand of JADRCO010000028.1, from coordinate 46,226 downwards.
AATTCTGTATATGTAAAATCTAATAAATAAAAAGAGCGATTTTTTTAGTGCGAAAGGTAAACTTTAGTACAGATATGTAGTTTCTGGCCGGCCGGGAACGAACATTTGATAAAAGTATGATAAAACGATAGAAATTTTTTATTTTGGAATTTATTTTATGGTAAAAAGGTGATTTGTAATTATTTTTCGTGCCGTACTTTCCTAGTTGGTGATTTTTGTTTAAGCTAGTTAAGTAGCTTTAGCGGATGCGAAAACATTATTTATGGTGTTTCTCATTGTATGAAATAACATTTTCAGATCGCAAAAAGCGCCTTCATCTTAATTTGAAATGATGTAAGTTATAAACAAACGTTTCCTGAAACTTTTCATAATTATGAATCAACAATAGAAATTCTAATAATAATTTCAATTCAGACAACGAACTTGGCTATCGATCACAAGGCCTCCAAAACTAAGGAACCCCTGCTTCAAAATCTTCTACTTGACTATCACATGTTAATGAACATGGCTCAATCAAAGTTGAAGACAAACCGATATTAACAACCAAGAAATGGTGCAAGCGCTTTGATACAAAATTTGATGCAAATAAGGATGATGATTTTATCCGATGGGAATGGGTGAAGAAACATCATCTCGAAGAAACCCGGATGTTTACCAAGCAATAGCTAAAAACAAAGAGATTAATGACGATGACGATTTAAATCGGAATCATTTTCGTCTTTCAAGTAAACGAAACGTGAGCAAAAAGATATTAAAATGCACGATCAAAAAAAAAATGATGATGATGACGAAAAAAGTATTGGGAAGAAATAATATATATCAAGATAACTCAGCGAGATCATGTCATTCATGTGAAATTGAAGAAATGGTTTGTCTGGTTTCAGAGCTATTTAAATAAAGCTAGTCCAATTATCTTCAGTTCATCTTATTACAAATACTCAAGTGCACAAGTGGGTGAGCTTAATGTTAGTGAAAATAATTGAAGTCCGTTATCAAAGTAGCAACAAAATAGTCGATTACTGGTTTTTCCAACGATAAAGCTTCAAGTAAAGATCATGCAAATGAATGTTCTGTTACGGTATCGGACTGGCAGTTGTGTCGATGCAGAATAATACTTATTGGACGAGTAATTCGTACTTGGATTGGATAGATCAGATCGAACGGGTGAATGAGTTGAGTTGTTTAAGTGCGTCTGATTATTATTCGTGAGTAATTGCATTAATCAGTACATGTTGTATTAAATTGGTATACTTATCCGTGCTTCATTTTTTTGGCATATCTCGTACCTCCTCGCAAATCTAAAAGGACTTATCGCTTCCCGTATAATTATTTGATACATAATCTAAGTAAGTCAGTATATTCTTAAAATTATATATCATCTTAATTTATTAATAAATGTCTTGTTATAAGTATTTATCAGCATACATTTTCTACCCTAAAGAAACAATAGGTGATATTTATTCTTCAAGTACATCTAATGAAGCTGCGTCAATTGTAGCCCTATTCCAAGCCCTCTAGCAATTAAACTCTACCGTTGCAGAATGCAGACCTAATATTTCTTCATAAGTTTTTCGAAAATTATATATTTTAAAATTCAATTGTATAATATATTTTATTTAATATGGCTTTCTATTTATTGTACAAATAAAAATTTATGAAATTTTAGTTGTATTTTAACATATGTGTCTTAAAAAAGTTATTCATTATTTACAAACAGATAAAAAAATTAAAAAAATTTATTATCACAAAGTAGTGACTCATGGCCTTTTAATACAATAAAATAATATAATTGATATTTTTGACGATTTGATCTAATTTGATATATGAAAATTAATTTGTAAATTTCACGCTTCATCAATTCTATCTAGTCCTTTTTTATTTTAAATATAAAATAAAAAAGTTTTCGCGTAAATACGACACTCATTATACCAATCTCGTAATTCTAAAAACATTTTCATACTAATAGAATCATAAATGGTTAAACTACCCAATAATCATGTAATGTTAATAATCAGCTACACCTAATCCTCAAAGTCACATGCGAATAGTCCCCTTTGCAGTATTATCAGATCAATTTTGCTTATCGAGAATTAATATATTTTCAACGTTTATTCGATGTATAATCAATCGTACAAGGATACTCTATTAAAATAATCAAAATACAATTATTTTTAGAATACTTTAAGAGTACTACATGTTCATATATACAGTAAATGTATTACCTTACGAGAGGATCATTCTTTTGTATCTAACAAATTCTTGGAAACGGAACGGAACATCATTTTCTATAGATTCACATGTTAGTCAGTATAAAACACTTGATGCTACAATTGTAACCAAACCCCTACAAATATTTTTTATATCGACCATCAAACGGTGAGATGCCTTACTGGCTTCGATTCGAAGTACATAAAATCTTTCTGCCTTCCTATAACAGGGATTTAATGCATTCCCTTTTTTGTAAGGCTAAAAATTATAATAATTATTGTAATTACTAAAAATTTAATTAATTAAAAAATGGATAATAATATTATTCCTACTTCACGCGTTTTACGCTAGTCTTCAAATCTCTAGTTCGAATCTTGTTTATCGCCTTCAATTTCGGTGTCTGTAACATCATCCGAAGAAATAGACCAAACGTGCTTAGAAGGGAATGTTGGGGTCACCATCAGTCCATACCGATACATTATATAGGATCATTTCATCATCATAATCACTATTTGACCAACATAAATTGTTGATTACCCAATTCTTCGATACTAACTTTAAGAAGAAAACACACGCCTATATTTCTCTCCATACATACATTTAACTTTAACATTTCTTATGATTAGTATTGAATTCTCTCATAATCATGAAAAAACACTTCCACTTCTATCTTAATAAAAATTTTAAAATAAAAATTTTTTTTTCCGTTTCTATTTCTTCTCATTAAAATTATAAGTTTAATAAATATTAAAAGAAAACCTCCTTTTTTCGCCTCTAATCTACTTCATTTAATAAATTTGAAAAAAAAAATATTCCTTCTCCGCCTCTAGGACATCATAAAGAAAAACTTTCACTCCATTTAATAAATGAAAACCTCTTATTTCCTCTCGTAAAAATTATAGTAAAATTTAATCAAAAGAAAATTTTCACCATTATCTAAAGAAATTTTAATGCTTTTAATGTCCTAAAAAATAAAATCTTTAAAATATGAAAGATAATTTCGTTCGCATCACCAGCTTCCTCGATTAATACCGTCTCATAAATCAAAAGATTTGTATAATTCTACTTCGCTTCTCTGTATTCGTAGAGTTGCTAACTTTTGACTATTACGTAAAATGTATTGAATTAAGAATTTTCATTTGCTTGTTATTTTTTTCTATCATCGTCGATATTCATTACAACAACATTCTTTTCTTTTGGAAAAGATGAATTTTTGAATGAGCACCCTGCGGTATATGATCAGGCATTTTGGCGACGTTACTCCATTTCTTCTGTTAAGAATAGCGAACCAGGAGGTTCAGAATCATTTATAAGAGTTTCTACGGAGCTATTAAACTTGTAAGTTGAATTACGAACAAGTTCTTCAAACTGTACTAGCGGCTAAGCTTTCGGATACATAGTCTGCTTTTCAATTACTTTCTCTTATATATATTAGAAAATAAAAAAAAAAAATATCGAATTAGATAATATCAACTTTTAACGAATATTCGAAATTGGTACAAGTAAAGGCGACAATAGTTTGATATACTGTATATTCTCTCAGAGTCGCAAATTGTCAATAGGACGTGACTATTGTTAAACTAAAAGGATAAAACATACCATAAACTAAGGAACTTCCGAAACATATCTCCTCGGTAAATTTCTGTCTATTGCTAGTTCAAAGTTGAGCAATTGGACCTACTGAACATATACAGTAAGTCCAATTGTCTTGAACCTACTGTATGTACCAGGTTCAGCCAAACTTAAAGAAGTCCAAATATCGGCTGGTTTATATGGATACCAATCAGCTGTAAAACAAGATTGTAGGGTGGGTTCACTTTATACGGAGAGTTAATGCATAACTAAAATTCACCCGGAAACCACATTCAGTCTTTTTGGATGTTGAGTTTCGTTGATTTTCAATAATTGCAATCTTTCCTGAATGTTCACAGTCATTACCAGATTCACCTGTTGTGCAGTTAATTAATACTAATCTCTCTTTAGATATATTAACTTGGTGTTTGAAAGTTGGGAAGAAGTTGAACTCTTTATGGAAACTTACAGTGAACAACAAGGCTTTGAAAATAAAAAAGTTCGTGTTGAAAAAGATAAAGATGACCAAATAACAAAACGTAGGTTTTGATTTTGATCTTCAAAAACACTACCATCCTCATGAGAATCTCTATCATTATCATTACTTAGTTGTTCAAACTTATTTTGCTCATATTCAATCATGGTTTCTAAAATAAAATCATTATTAGTATATATGATATTTGACACTATCAAGCATAATGATAATTTCTTACCAGGATTATCAAAAGAAAAAAGTACTCTTGATGAACAAAATTCTTCAGGAATGTTGGGTATTGAAAATAGTTTGTTCATAGAAATTTTTTTTTTAGAAATTAAAGGAGTGTAAAATGAACGAAGAAAAAAATATCTACTATTCAGTTGTGTTACATTGATGATTGATAAAAATACTGATTGACACGTGAACATGTGAAATGTGGCTAGTACGCCACTCACATGAGGAGATAATTATCAACCCAACATTTTTTCAATACTAAATATATGCCTAAATCCAAATAATTACATTTATTATTAAGCCTAATTTTAAGTGCAGTTTAAACACTGTGAACCAAAAATGAACATAAAGCTTGTCTTAGTACAAAAAAATGCTAAAAAAAAATTTCAAAAGTTAGTATCATTATGAAAAATGCTATCTTCTTCACATGTATTATACCTACACTCATGAAAATTAATATATAAGCAAGTAGGTTTGACTCTACTAAACAATATTCAATTAATAAAGGAAGTTGATTTTATTTGACTAAAGTAATGTAATTATATTCTGAAGTTAAGAAACAGAAAAATGTTAGTATCATCATCATAAATAGTGTAATCTCTCCTATAAGTATTATACCCACACTTACATACAAGTAGCTTTGACTCTGCTGAACAACATTCATTTAATAAAGGAAATCAATTTCATTTGATTAAAGTAGTGAAATTATGCTCTGAAGTTAGAACCATTATAAAAACATAGACTTCAACACAAGTATTATGCCCACACTTATAAAAATTAATATACAAATATTTTTTACCTTTTGAACAACTTTCATTTAATTAAAAAAATCAATTTCATTTGACCAAAGTGATGTTATTACGCTCTGAACTTAGCAAATAGAAAAAAAAATATAGAAATTAGTATTAACATAAAAAATGTAATTGCCTCTATTAAAATTTATCTAACCTTATAAAGTTAAAATACAAGTATTTTTGACCTGATGAATAATGGTACTTAAGCACAAAATAGTGGTTTTATTTGACTAAAGTAGTAAAAGTATACTCTAAAGTTAGCAAATAAAAAAAAAATCTGGGAGTTAACATTATTATAAATTATAAATATCATATCTAAGCTTATAAAAATTAAGATATAAAATTATAGTATATTTGGAAAAAGAAGCTTTAATTTAAAAAAATTTTATGTAAAAATAAAGACTGTTTACATACATGTTTGTAAATTGTAATATAAAAATTAAGAACTGAGATGACAAAATTTTGAAAATAATCTGGCATAAATTTTAAATTAAATTTTTTATTAATTATAAATTCAAGTAGTTTAAAAATATAAATAGTAAGGAAAAATATTTTTTATAAAATATCACATTATTTTCTAAAAGAAACATACTTATAAATTTAATTTGTAATTATGTAATATCCAAAATAGAAAATGTAAAAAAAATTTTATGATGTTTTACTTTTGCTATTTTTTTTTTTTTTAAAAAAAAAGAAAAATTTAAAAATTTTGTTTTTAATTAATTATTATAAAATCTATATGATCATCTACATATTTTTGGTTTTATGAAAAATAATATATATTTGAAATTTTATTTCTTTAAAGATCATATAAATATAAAAACTTATTATTTAATACCACAAGTTAATATAATTATAGTGAAAGTGACACAGAAATGAATATTTTGTAACTTTATTTTAATGATATTAAAGAATCAATATTGCAATAATAACATCTATATCTATAGTTATAACAATAGTTATAACAATAGTAATAGCAATAACAATAGTAACTAATAGTTTCTTTTTTTTAAAAAAAAAAACTGGTTTAACTGAAGGATTTTACTTTAATATAAAACCATTTGAATTTTACAACCATATTTCTAATTTGATTTTTATTATAATAATAACTATATAAACTAATACTAAATTAGATATCTAGTATAAAATATAAAAAATAAATTATACCTAATAAATCAGATTAAACAAAAAATAAAAGATAAAATAAAAACTTACTCATAAGGCAAACAATATAATAAAATTAAAGAACAAATGAAAAAAAATAAAATAAAAAATTATATATATCAAATACAATAGATGTTTAAAAAAATTAAACAAAATTATAATTGCATCAGATTTCTAAATTTATAAAATAAGAGTTAATAGAAAATAGTAAAAATCAAAACACAAAAATCAATCATCTATTACAAATAATCTTTAATAGAAAATAATAGAAAATCATTTACATCTAAAATAATAAAATGATCTACTATATCTGAAAATTTCTACAAAATAGTGATAATGATTTTGCAAACCTTTTAAAAGATATATATTACATGTTTTTTATCCTTTTGATATACATAATATAAAAAATAGAAAACAACTTATCAAAATTTATCAAAATTTGTAAATAGAAGAAATCTTATAATTTGAACAAAAATAAAATTTATAATGAAATATTCAAATTTGTAACAAAAATGTTTAAAAATTTATATCAAAATTTTTGTAAAGAAAGAAATATTCTATTAGTATAAAAAATTATATATATCATATTTAATAATACATTAATTATAAACTCCTCTTTTTATTTTATTTTCATATCTATAATTAGAAAAAAGAGTTTTTTTAGCAATAATTTATAGTTTTTTTTACTAGTCAATAGAAAAGAAATTTATTGAAATTGAATTATAATACAAATATATTGAATTTTATAAACATGCCTCTAATTTGATTTTTATTATAGTTAAAAAAACTATTTAAACTAATATTAAATTAAATACCTAGTATAATATAAGTTTTTTTTGCTAAATAATAATATAATTTTTGAATATTGCTGCGCCACTAACCTGGTTCAGATTTCTGACATGCGTTTGTCACGCCGTATGACGTAATATGCATTTATAAAACACGTAAAACACGTCGCTTATTTTGCTCCGTAATTTCCGTAATTGTAAACATCATATACGCGATCTTGTACCATTATAAAAGCATACTGTTTTTCTGATTTTCATTTCATACTTCATACCGCTATAAAGAATTCTGTTTTATATTTTATTTTTATTTCATATAATTTTTATTTATTATTCAATTTTTTAATAACTAAAAGAGTCTTGTCATTCTGTAAGTGTTTCAATTTATTGTTTAAAATTCCTTGTACTAACAAATAATGGCTAACACAAAATGTTTCAATACTTAAAATACTTTTACCTTTAGATAATCTCTTTACTTATTAACGAAATTAAAATTTATTGGAAGAAACGAAACTGCATATCGATCACGTAATTTTCTCTATTCCACTGAAGAAAAGAAAAAGATGTCATTACAAGAATTCTTAAACAACTTGAAACACTCACCAATTTTTCATCTATTCTTTATATCAGCAGTCGCATTTATTGTTGCATTTACACTTGACTTGTTTTTTTCAAATTTATACTTTTATATCAGTTGCTATTTCAATAATAAGAAATCTGTTCCTCCTGCAAATAATGCTGCAAACAGAGTGCCTAACAAAGGAAAACCTACAAGAGGCCGTGGTCGTGGTCGTGGTCGTGGTAGGAGACGAAGATGAAAAATTGATGAAATATTTAGATGGAAATTTTTAACGTTGGGTTGGGTTTTTTAATCTAGAAAAAAAATTTTTTATTTTTTTTTCTTTAATGTTATATTTTACTTTCGAGTGGTTAAACTCAATTTCTTTGTCTTCTCGATCTGAAATTTGAATTGTAAGGGGGAAGATAGTGGGGGAGATGTGATCAAATACTTATTAAATAAATTACAAACCACAAGCTGAATTATATACGTGTTAAGTGTAAAAGAAAAAAATCTATTGGGACTACTTTAAATCTAAAAATTATAAAGAATACAGAAATTTCACCATCCTTTCAAGAGATCCAATAGATAATCGTCCACTCTTCATAGTTTTTTTCGCTTCTTCTTTGGCAATTTTGCTAGAATCATTCCACTTTTTTACGTTTAGGTGTTTGAATATCTATATCAAAAGAATTGTCTGGCGGCGTCGGCGGTCGACGTTTCAAAAACGTATTTGGATCTGTTAAAATTTAAGGTCAGTCATTGCGCAAATAGTAGGGGAGAGAGGAACATCAGCCGTAGTGAATGATTGTATTTTTTCGGGTTGTTTGATAAAATCTAATGTTCTACGGGTTAACAAAGGACGTAAGGAACTGAAGATGACCCGATATCAGCTGGTGTATCGTTAGAAGATATTAGTGGTGCAGGTAACGGTGGTCGCAGCTTTTCTGTCTCTGTGCTTTTGTAGTCTAATTCTTTCACGTTTGTTACGTCTATGCCTGAAATTTTTTCGGCGTTGTTTCAATTTCTTTTGTTCTGGAGATAACGGGAGGAATAAATGTCTGACGAATTTTTGAGGAATATGTTGGACCACTTTGATGACCTTTTTATTCGTCACAAGTCGATTGGTGTGTAAGGATTCCATTTGGCTTAACGCCATATTGTCTTGATCTTCAGGTAATTGGAAACGAATATACTATTTTGTTGTCTATGGCGAACAATATCAAATTCTAATGAATTGTATTGTTTATAAAAAGTAGGAGCGCGGTATAAAGAACGACGGGTATGTGAACAACATCTTCAATCTTTCGTGAGTTGTGAAATCGTTTGATAACTGCTGTATAACTAATACCAAGACGATTACTATGAATACGTTTTTCTCTATTCAATTCGTCTTGAATTTGAATCAGGTAAAATTTGTGGACGAGATATATGAACTCGAAATTGAAATTAAGGAGAATTTATTTGGTTATGATGTTTAAGGCAACGCCAACGGTTATTGGGCATAACATAAGCCGCAGGCAATGGTTAGTTTGAATAAAAACCTAAATAAAACTTCTATTGTTTATAAGAAAATTGAATATTCTTGGTGGTTTTTCTATTTTTGTCAGGGTTAGCATGGTAGAATCGCTATGAATTTGTCTTTGAGTAACTGTCTAAGTCGAAAAAAATATTAGTCCACAATTCAAATTTTTCTTATATATAAATCTGTCATGTGATTAAGAATAATAATTTTGGCCAGAATTAAGATTTAATTATCACAAAAGATCAGCATAAATTATGCGAAATTCTGCACATGATCGCAGTTCGGTGCATATCAAGAATTTATTATTAGAAACGGTAAGTTCGGTATATGTTATATCGAGTTTTGTATGAAATTCGGTATATTTAAATAATATCCGGTATATCGTGGGTTCGTTACATCGAGGTCAGACTGTAATTAATATTCGTTATTAGTTTATATCAAAATTTTAATTAACAACAAGTCTAATCATCATAGAAACACGTGTTGGAAATTTAAGTTGAGTTACTATTAAACAATTACTGATTTTAAGATAAATTATATATCAGATATGTATGGACATGCTAAAAAAGTCAAATCTGTAATTATGTAATGATCAGACATATAATAATAATTGTCTGAAGCGTTTTACGCGCTATCTACATGCACTTTATGAAAATCAAATCCATAATGTGTAATGAAAATAAATACTTATTTATAATTATTTGAATAAAATAATTTTTATTGTTATAAACTTAATAAAGGATTTGTTTCACATATTTCATTCGATTTGTTATTGTTTATAAAATGAAGGTATAATAATTGTTTAGGTTACATTTTCGATTTGTTACTTGCTATGTATTATCATATTATTATCGGATGGATTTCTTATTTTCAACTGAATGTCTCTGTCTTCTCTGTCTTATAGTTAATGATATCATCCTACAAGATATTTTAACCTTCATATATATTAAACATTGCTTACAAAATATTCCTTATTAATAATAATCTTTGGTCTTTTTTTTTTTTAAAAAAAAAAAAATCCAAATAATTTCACATATATTTTAGAGCACGAGGAATTCGGAAATGGAATGTCAATTTTGGTCGGGCGATTTACGTGTAACGGAGCTTTTCCAACTATTACGTCCTATCTCTTTACAGAATAATTATAATTAATTGAAAAGTTAACCAATTCCTCATATTGTAATTATCCACTAGATCAATATAACCGATTTTCGTAAAGGTGTAAAATGCGCTCGTACAGTACTAGTAAATATCGATGATCAAATGACGTGAGCGTTAATTAATTTTGGCTGCGGAAGAAAATCAATGTCACGGGAAATGCAGAACGCCACACCTAGCCACACTTAATTATTTACGATCGATTGCGATAGTAAAAATGTAGAATTCTAAAAGTTTGATATATCCTTTTTTTTTTAAAAAAAAAGAAGTATCAACCCTTTTTTTTTGAAAAAATAAAATAAAATGAATGAATAAATAAATAATTTATCTAAATTTATTTCATTGACCATTTTTCTTTGATAAGTTACTTCATTTAGATTGGTCTTTTTTTTTTAAAAAAAAAAAAAAAAAATTATCAAAACAGGTGATTAGTTTTGAAACGTCAACATGCATCGGAGTTTCTGGAAATTCAGCTTTTTAAAAAACATTATTAATTAATGTAATTTGTAATCAAGTAAATAAATTATTAACAAAAATTATGAAAGCATTCTATGACGACTTTTGTATCGAGTAAAATTCATTGTAATATTTTATAAAAATCATGCGATACATTTATTTACTTGTTTACATACGTTTACGCCATTTGAAATTAATTATTTAATGATTTTAATTAAAAATTTTAAAATAAACAACATATTTTTATAATAAAAGAACAAAAATAGTTAATTTTAATCCCTATTTATTATTCCTTTTACAGAATTTCATTGCCTGTATAAATTAGCGCCTTTGATGATCCTATTGTTCTTTGCATTCTTTGTATTCTTTGTGTAATTCCTTTTAGAGGTCTGGAACAAATCTATAGAACGTCTTTACCATACATCGTTTTAAAACGAAAAAGGAAATCTGACGTTATCTGACTTTGGCCAAAATTATGAATGGTTTTAGCCGGGGATCTGCAAATTTACTTTATCTGGGTGATTGATCATCTATTAAGGATATTATCTCTTAAAGTATGATGTTACATAACGCATATATTATGGAGTTAGATAGTAGATAGTGTATATATTATTAATATACTACTATGTATTTTTAATCTTATTTTTTTTTTATATTTTACATTAAAGATAATAAAGGAATGCGTGTTACTAACAAAAAAAAAAAAATAATAATCTCCCTTATCTCTTCATTACGTTAGCCATTCGCATTTACAGGAGATAAAATTCCATAATAAACAGAATCATATAAACATATTTATTTCCTCTAATGGTGATATGATTTTATTATTTTGGTTAATGTATATTATTTATAATATCAGTCAATAGTATATATCAGAAAATATATACTAGTACTAGTATAAATTTTCATTTATTAAATTTATGTAGGAATTTAAGAATAAAGAAAAAATAAAAATATTAGAATTTGTGAAACATGCCAAGAAATGTATCTAATTGATATTATAAATAATTATTGCGTTATATCTTTATATACCTTATTTGATTCCAGCAGGTTCTAAATGATGTTTATTAGTAATTATTTTTTTTTTAAAAAAAAAAGCATGAGTCTTTTATTCGAGAAAGTTGGTTGTTTATATTTTTACAACCAATAACAAGCTAAAATTTGCATATAATGAAATATTTCTTTTATTATAATAATTGTAAAATAATTTATAATTTTCGTGAATCACGAGTTATCAGAATTTTTTATTCTCTAATTTTTTTCTGTATTAATTAATATGCCACCACAAAAAAATTTTATTTAAAAACACTTATCGTAACTATAAACAAAGAATACCGCTTAATTATGAAAATTTTTAAAGACATTTATTTCTCGAATGGTACACAAAGAATTGAAAACGATTTGAAATCTCTCTTTTTATACTAATGATTATCAAACTTTGGTATGAAGCTGTTATTCCCAATTTTACAAAGGAATCCCTGGCGTTATACAGTAATATGAGTAATACAAAACAATACTATCGCTTTCTCTTTACCTGATGATACTGAAAATTCCTACCGATACAAAATAAGACATAAGAATTTTAATTTAAAATATTCTAATAATTGAACAATTTATTGATGAATCATGATGATTTAATGTGAAGATATCCAATTATCTTCATCATTACAGGTCACTATTTTATATTTTTAATTTTCTAAATTATACAAAGAGCATTTCAATTTTTTATTTTTCCTACATACCGCCAAATTTTATCGAAAAATACACTTGTAAATGCACCATATGAATTTGAAGTTATATACTGTATAATATATACACACACACTGAATTTTGTACAAATAAGTATTTTATCACAAGCTTTTGTCATTAACAATTAATAGTTTAAATATTGAGAATTTTAATTCTAAGAAAACGAGGTCAAATGTGTTATCTTTGATAACACATATAATTGTATTCTTTATCAATATTGATAATGTGAAGACGCTTGTCTTACAAGTTCTTCAATAACCTTTAAATATTTTAATAAAGAATTTAAATTAATCGACGCGAGTTAATTCATGATGATTTTCAATTAAATATTCTTGTATATCATGTCCATTTGTCATGTTCGTGGACATTTCTAGTTCTAGTTTTAATGAAGAATAATTAGGTCTTCTAATAAAATCATCCAATAGATGTCGATTAATCAAGATTACTATTATTGTTTTGATTAAACATTTTCTGTTTTGATCTAATATCATCTTCTTGCTGAATATCTTTTGCTGATATTTTGATGCCCAAATGGGTCCATTTTGTTTGTGATAATCTTGAATCGTATTAGCTAATGGTGCGAATTTCTTGCGCTCTAAGGTGTTCTCTAAGGAGGTCTTATTAGAGATTGACCCTATAAAATATTTTCTAGAAAATTGATCATATGCCAGAGTTTTTTTGGAATAATAACGAATTTTTCCCAGGAAATTTTTTATGAGGTGATAAGAAAAGTTGATATGTATAAAAATTAATGGTTTATTATTACTAGAAGTCATGTTAAGATACTATGATTAAATGAATTAAGAAAAAAGACAGCACAAAATTTAGCGTTTGTATATTTCTTTTGGAGGAATTCAAACTCCGATTTTATTTACGTATTTGGTATTGTTTCATTGAGTGATTCTGCAAAGATTTTAGCAACATAATAAAAATGCATTTGTCGAATATAATTACCGTGTATGTACTAGTTTATAATACTCAGGAGCTAAGGTATTTGTTTCTATACAAGATCACAATTCAGGAGCTGCTATAAATTAGGTAAATTCTTTGTTAGATCATTATAGTTGATAGTTTCTTAATGTTTTATAATGAAAACACAATAAATAGCAAAATATATGCTTTTGTGATACCGTATATGTATTAGTTTAAATGCGTTATCCGTTTGAAACTTGCTCAAAAGTCATTTATTCGTTATCAAAATATTCTTTGTAATGATTTTCTTGGAAAATTTTCCATGATCCGATAATTCCGATGCCGGTTTTTCATTTACGGTAGAAGATTCCAAAAGAATTTCTTTGTTAACAAAACTAAGAATTGAATGATTAATATTATTTATATTAACTCAATAAGTTCGATATAAATATTTGCGTTAATTTATTTTAAGTGATTTTCATCCAATAAAATGAATGTTATATGTTTGTTTAAAAGAAATAAATAACTTTGATTATAAAATTTCTTGCCATATTTAAATTTTATAATAAATTTTATATTGTAAATTTGTAATAAAATAATTATTAGAATTTTTTTCACAATTAATATATCTAATATCATAATTATTTAAGATTTTTTTTTATTTTTTTTTTTATGATCGTCTAAGATCTACCCATACGAAAGAGATTTTTTTTCGAATGATTTTATTTTTTTTTAAAAAAAAAAAATGATAAAAATTGACTATTGAAATTAAATAATAAAATAAAATCTGTAACGATGATAAATTATTACTTGCTGTTTAAAGAATTTTCTTTCCTCTTCTTCTGTGAGGTTTTACTTTTAATTCTAATTCTTTTCACGTGGTGTTGTCGGTATATCGTAGCAATAAATATAGTCGTTTATTAAATTTAATTACAAGATGTGTATCTTCATTCTTCTGAACAATTAGTACAGCTGTTGCGCAAACAATATGATTCAACATGGTCAGTTCAATAACGCCATATAAGCATATATTGATATGCTATTAAAACGATCAATCCCTGCTTATAATTGTACGCGACGTAGGAAATTCTGAAATCCATAGACTTTATTATAAATGTCAAATATACAATTTCTTAATCAGGCGTACTTTAATATAGATTACATGTTGCAGTTCTTTTTTGAGATCACTTTTTTCTTTCTAAGTCTCTTATTAAATCGTTGTTTTATAATAAAATTTTAAACTTTTACTATTTTTTTGTCGGTTACTGTACGACGGATGCGGGTTTTATATTTGGATACTATATGTTTTTAAGTTCAGTATCATTGAATTACTGACGCGCGTCAGCGTCAAGATGCGTACAATATATCCTGAAAATCGCAATCTACAATTTTCTTCATATTTTATTGATATATGAAGCAATAGGAATATTTTACTCGCTATAAATATTAGGGATAATAATATTATTTTTTCATTTTAATAATTTTTGATTAAATTTATTCGCTAGCGTAAATCAATACAGTCAGATTAATAATTATGAAAATATATAGTTTCTTCAAAGAATAGTACGTTTGATATCTGATATTGATCATATGAAATTTATAAAATTAAGGCTTGTTTGTTCTATTCATTATTTTCTTCCCTATTAGATTATTTTAAAAAAATATATATGCAAATAATAAAGAATAATAAAAAAAAAAAGGACGTTAATAATAACGATAATAACGGTATATGAACTTTAGATCCAGTATGGTACGGTGGTACAGTACATTGCTATATTTTGGAAATTTTATCAGCTGTACCTATAATAATTACAAGTTATGTGTATAACAAGTCAGTACGGTATGGAATTTTTTTTTGAATTATGTAAAATCTTTGAATTTTTTCATGCAGAATTTTCAATTAATTTACGAGCACGTTTGAAATGTGTGCCATTTTTAGATGGTCATCAGCACCAATGCCTGACCACCTGGTGACAAATAACTTTGCGACAATTAGGTACAGTCTATGTGATAGAACTGTCCTAAAAATAAATAATGATTCATCGCCAGGATGTGATAGTGTGATACACATTCTCGACTTGCCAATAAAAAATGATAAAAAAATAAAAAAAGATCAAAAAAAAGTTTTATGTTTTTTTTGTCACTTAAACAAATGCTATCGCAATATATTTTAATTTTATAAAAATATATCGGAAGCATTGCAATTTGAATTTTTATTAAAATATTGATTATTATTAATGAATAAAAATATTATAATTTTACGCATCTAGCTCGCGAGTGTAACATTTTTTTTTAAAAAATAATGATAATAATAAAATAACTGGAGTAAATCAATTAATTATTTTACTAACGCCGAATAGTCTGTAGAAAAGATGTGTTACTAAATGACATTCAATAATATATCAAATTAGGCATCATATTTATGTAACACGGAGAACTGAACGAAGGGAAGTAGGGAGCGAATTTAAGTATTGGGTTAGTTCTAATATTAATATAATGATAAATAACTAAAAATCTCAATATTTTATTTATGATTATCCTTTGAAATAATTCGTCCATGTTTGTTGGGTTAATATTTCTAAAAAGAGGCCGGCTGCTAGTTCTAGAACGCCAACATGCATTGGAATTTCCAAGTTCCAACGCAAATATAATACTATATATGTATTAGTTAATAGTATATTATCCATTTAGGTAAAATTTTGAAAGTTCTCATGACACTTTTTTATGTTTCACATGTTTATCTTAATATTCGATAAAAAGAAGTTTAAAATATACTTTTAATAAAAAATTTTTAATCGGCTTCATTATTCCATTTACAGGCTCATTATCCGTAAGTGCTGCATATAATATTACTTATATTACTACTTTATAAACCAGATTGTTCTGTTTGCATTCTTTTTGCAATTCTTTTAATTCTTTTTATTGACTTTTTTTTTGCCACGTCTTGTATATCTAAGATCTGCAAACTTTTTAACTTTAAAAAGTTTGTTATTGTATTCTACTTTTGGTAATCTTTTGTTTGATTTTATTTTAAAATTATTTGTCAAACTCTGTTAGAATTCCGTGAAAAATTGTATACTATTTTGTTCTAAAAAAAGAACTCTGATGCGAGAGATAAAGTTTCAATTTTTTCATAAAGTCGGGACCATACTTTTTCAACAAGGTTTTTACTAATAACCCCATTTACAGCCGTATCACACAAACATTTAAATCAATAAAACTTCGGCTTACAAAACAATTCTTTCTTACAAATCATTTATTAATACTAATAACATGACGTCGGTGTTACTATTCTATATCGATTTTGGATAAATATTTTGATGTTCTCGGACTTTCTTTTTTTCCTTCTTTCGCAATGATTTAATGCTTACCAATAATGGTATAATATCAATTATTATTGATAACGAAAATACTTTTTGTTACTGTAAATGCCGGTAAAAAATCTGGTAATTTATTTTTTGTTAATCTATTATAATTTAAATAGTGTATAAAATATTGTACCCTACTTTTTAGAACTTAAATGATTTTACAAGATTTTACGATGAAAATACTATACATGATTAGTAATGAACAACTTTTGGTTTACTTGCTAATAGTTTTAGAAAATGTGTTACATTTCGGAAATGCCAATGCATATTGGCGTTTCGGAATTGATCTTATTGATGCCGTCTTTTATTCATATAATTTATATAAATTTTTTTTAAAAAAATAAAGAATCAAACCAAATTAAGTATGGTATCTTATCAAAGAAAATAATCCAATATGAACAAATTTAAAATATCTTTTATTCAAAAAAAAGGGGGTTGAAAAATTTTTTTTAAAAAAAATTTTTATATTATTACGAAATTTTGAAATTTTTTTTTTCTTTTACTTTTACTAGCGTAAAGCTTGGCCAGAATTGTTTTAAAGTGTGGCGTAGTATTGCGTTACATATAATCCCGACGGATCAATAACAAGAGAAATTTAGGCGAGAAAATTATTTTCCTGCAGAGTAGAAGTATAATTATGCTAATAAAAATTTCAAGTCTATAATTATTAATATCAGACATAAAATTTAATTTTATTTATAAAATAAAAAATTTTTACAAAAAATTTGGTATAACATAAAGCTTAAATGTTCGATTTTACAAAAAAAATTTCGTATCATAATATAATAAAAACTTAATCATATTTAATTTTACCTAATTAATCCTTCTTTCTTATACTTTTCCACCACCTTATCATGATACTGTCCATGATAAGCCCATCCATCATAATGATGGACAAACTTAATTGGATACCTATTTTTAGATTTCAAATTTTCAAACAATGATTCCAAAAACCCTTCAATGAGAAATTCAATTTATCTCCAAATGAAACTTCTTGTAAAGTTGCGGATGAAACTTCGCTCATTATTCTTAATAATTCATCACCATTAGGTAATATATTAACATTTGTTATAAAAAATATTTTTCTCCAATTGCATGCAATTTGAAAAAAACATCCAAATTTCTATGGTCAACATCCATAATTAACTTTATATCGCATTAATTAATTTTTCGATTTCGTTTTGATAGTTATTAGATCCAATTGGATAACGTATATCAATTTCTATAATGTTCTTGCCGGAATTTTCAATTATCAAACACATAATCTTATTTGGTAGATATGATGTTTCGAGGTGTTGAAGGTACGGAAGAAGCCATGCTTATGTAGTATTCCCATTCACGCATCTTTACACTTTCATATAATTGTCCATAATATTCATTATCAAGAGCCAAATATTGTATATTTTTTAATGATGGAACGAATATAGGTGAAATTAATGTAACAGTAGTTTGTATTATAATTTTTTTTAATGTCGCTGCCTTTTTTTTTAATGACATTGCTAAGTAATGTGTAATTTACTTCTACATCATCAAAATTCAACCTCAATGACTGCAGATTTTTTTGTGTTTTAATGAATGAAACTAAACCTAGAGTATCCTCATCACAGCCAATTATCTCTGTTTTTACAAAGATCGGCAAGTTTAAATAAAGTTTTTGAATTCGCGACATCAAAATTGAATTCAAGGGAACGTAAGTTTGAAAAAAATGATTTGGCGTTTGGATATTGATATAATTTCTTCCTAGTATTCCAATGGAAATACTTTACGTTATTACATCTATTAAAAATTAATTTAAAAATTTCTTGCTCTAATATTTTTTTTTTATATGCAGAATCTTCGACTTCGTCATTTATTGATAACTGCGCCATATCTTTAATCCATATTGTCGTGAGACGAGTGAGAAAGTTCATGTATTCGAACGTTGGTTTTTTTGGAAATTTATTTAAAGGTAATTCAATATTATTTTGTGGTAAAGGATCTCCTGGATTACTTGGTAAAAAGTGTGCGACAACATTATAGAATTTTTTACGCAATTCTCGTTTGTAGTTGAGGGGATTTTTGTATGCATCTGAACAATATTTCCATAGTAAGAGTACAGCTATATGACACCAGATTGTATTTACTAAAATACATGAATGCAATCATCACGTAATTCATTAAAGATTAACAAGAGAACATCATCTATTAGTTGTGCCATATTATTAAAAGCGAAAATGTAATAATGATAAAAAAATTATAAAATATAATAAAAAAGCGCCACCCTACGAGAAGGAAATCGAAAATTCAAAAGAAAGGGAAAAATTAAAAAGCACTGGACGATTATATTAAGAATAAAATTAAACTTAATGGTGTGAATGATAAAATAGTTGAAGGACATGAATGCATATTTATATGAAAATTTGACGGTAAATTAGAATTTTTCTTTTACTATATATTACTATATATGTTTAGTTAATAACGTCTGGTGAATAGGGGCTTGCATGCATTCCACATGAGCATGTTTAATTCTTGAAAGATAGAAAGATAAAAGATTTGTTTGGTCGTTCGAAAAAATCAAAAATTTAAGAAAATAAAACTTTTTAGATCATTGTGACCGATATTTAATGGTCGATGATTGTTTTTTCTTTTCAAATTAGGAAATTTTCCGTGGCCTAACGACGATTTTGTTTTTTCTTCTATTTAAGATAATTATTGAAAGTACTTAATACGGAATTTTTTTGTATAACATTTATATCGTTGAATCTTATCATGAAATTTTGGTACACAAGAATGTCTAATTTACTTCTATTGAAAATTAATGAGATTTATTTTAGAAATAAAATAGCTGACCGGCTCAAATAATCTTATGAAACTCGATACACAAGAGCGCCCCTTGTTATCATTTAGTGAAAGATTACCATACGTGGTTTAAGTTGTAAAATTATTGGGTTACAATAATAATGATTTATTAGGATAATCGCTTTGCTCATCCGTCTTATTTGTTCAAATACGTGAGAACAATTAGGATTCTCTTCCGCAGAATTTTTATCAAACATTCTTTGTAAGAAGGTCCATATTTTCAATGATTTTTCTTAACTTTTCACATTAGGAAATATTGCTATGATCTGTCAACAATTTTTTCTTTCCTATCGATTAACGCAGCATTAATATCGTAATAACAAATTATTTTTCGTTTAATAAACTATCGTTGAAATCAAATTTCAATAAAGATTTTATGTTGTGAAACGCATAGGCATTGATAGGGCAATGGAAACTATTTAACCTCTTTAAGAAATGAAATAATGAGATACGAATTTACCCGAGTACGAAAATTAATAGAGTAATACGTCCGACGCCCCAACCCCCAGTGTATTAGAGTAACGAAATAAGTAATTTCATGAATTTTCATTGTTTCCAAATTAAAATTATATTAACATTTTATTTAATATTCAATGACGAAACATAAATAATAATTGTGTCTTCACATATAATATTCAATACAGACCTGTTAATAAAAATAAAAATTAATTACAGACGCAATATACTCGTAAGCTTTGACTACGGCTTATACAGTATGTTCGTTCAAAAATATATGAAATTTATAATATGCTTTTTGTTATAAAGTTCTCATCTTATAATTAGAGGTGCAGCCTTAATGATGTGACGTAATACTTAGTTAAGTCACGTCATAGACGTATGTAGACCGGAGAGCATAAGGCTGCACCCTTACTTATTATACATTACGATGAAACGAATTGTTAACATGCTATAGTAATATGCTCATGAAAGTAATTTTTTCTAGAAATTTACAAATGTATTTGTTTATTCAAAAAAATTTTTCTGGTATAGCATTACTTTTATTTCGTGTAATATGACACTTCCTTTAACTCTTCTCTTTTATAGACAATACAAATAGCTTGATTTGTCCAGTAATACGAAAAAATTATCATTATAAACTGCATTTTTACTACATTATTAGGTTTTTAAAAGTGAATCACTTTTTTAGATGAATTTTTAATATTTATGTATCAGATTTTTTTATACATTATATGTACAGTACACTATTCTACCAATAGTTTTGCATGTACTTTATAATAAAAAACATTTATTCTATATTTTTTTTTCTTATATTATTTTGTTTTAAGATATATACAGTAATCACTTTTTGGCATGAATTTATAATACTTTTGTACCTATAAATTATGAAATTTAGTGTCAAAGAATATTTTGCAAAGAGTTTTAACATTTACTTTAATATATAAATAAATCTGTCCTTTTAATTATATAATCAAAAAAACCAAATGTGAAGAAAATTTTATCACATATGAATAAAGATGTATCAAAATTCTTTATAGAATATTCTGACATTAAATTTTAAAAATAATCTGGTATAAAAGTATTATAAATTCATGCAGAAAGTGTTTTACTTGAATATATTAAACAATAAAAATGCAGCAAAAAATGATTTTTATTATAAAATATATGTTAAAGTTTTGGTAAAATATTTTCAGACATTGAATATTATGATGTACAAAAATATTCTGATACATAAATATTAAAAATTCATCTAGAAAATGATTCACTTTTAAAATATAGTAAAAATGCAGAAAAATGCAATTTTCTGATATAAAGTATGTATTGTAACTTTAGTATAACAAATTTTATGTATTGAATATTACGATTCACAAAAAAAATCCGATACAAAAATATTAGAAATTCATCTAGAAAAATGATTTACTTTTAAAAAAAACCCAAAAATATAGTAAAAATGCAGAAAAATGCAAATAGAGCTCCGCACGGGTTGGGTCGGGTCGGGTAACCTGCTCTGACCCGACCTGACCAGTTTGACCTGAAAGTATTCGGGTCAATTCAGGTAGCCGGGTAACCTGATTTATAAAAAAAGAAAAAACGTTGCGAACCGTTTTTTTTTAATTAATTGTATATTAAAAACGTTTTCGCAACGGTTTTTTATTAAATTACTAAAAAATACGTTGCGAAACGTTTTTTTCTAATTAATTGTATATAAAAAAACGTTTTCACAACGTTCTTTAATTAAAATGCTAAATAACGTTGCGAAAACGCTTTTTTTTTTTAATTAAATTGTATATTAAAAAACGTTTTCGCGACGTTTTTTTTTATTAAATTACTAAAAAAACGTTGCGAGACGTTTTTTTTTATTAAATTACTAAAAAAACGTTGCGAAACGTTTTTTTCTAATTAATTGTATATTAAAAAACGTTTTCGCAACGTTTTTTATTATAAACATTTTTTTGAGCTAAAATATTCGGGTTAACGGGTCAATTGACCCTTACCCGTGCAGAGCTCTAGTTATTCTGCAAAAAAAGAATAAACAAGACTTTAGAGTCAACATGAGTGCACAATTATAAAATTTTATTATTTATTAATAAAGCTTCCTGCAAAACAAAAAATAAACAACAACTAATGATACAATATAATAACATCATATTATTCCTACCAATTACTAATTTTAATAGATTCTTTAATAGTTGTTGATTTTATCAAAAATTTAAGTGTTAATTTTATAAATCTATACTAAACTCTTAATACTACAAATTTAAAATTTTATAAAATTATACTAAACACTTAATACTACAAATTTAAAATTTTATAAAATTATACTAAACTCTTAATACTAGATATCCTCCAATTTCAAAATTTTATAAATTTATACTAAACTCTTAATACTAGATATCCTCCAATTCTTTTATATAATTTAATTTACTACCAATAACCAAATCATTATATTTTTGAATTTCAATATCATATAACTCAAATTCCTTCATTTCATCTTCCAAAAAAAACAGATCATATTTTTGATCTCTAATAGCCAAATATTCGACTCTTTTCTGTCTCATAATATATTCTTTTATATTGGATAAAATATCGTTATATCCCCCCCAATTATTAATTAATAGCTTTTCAATAAAAGTATTCTGAGAATTGTTTAAGAATATATTTAAATCATCAAGATTAATATTAAGAACCAAATTTAAATATTCTAATTTAATAGGAAGTATTTGACCTAAATTTTGTAAGATAATTGAACTAAGTTCTTTAGCACGTGAATCATCTAAGATATTGATAGAAAGATATTTAAGATTATGATTTATATTTTTGATTAAATTGAATAATAATGTAAAGATAATCTGATTTTCAGATAAGGTTAAATCAAGAAATGTGATATTTTTACAATATTTTGTAATCGATTCAAGTAATTGTTGTTCAGATAACAAATCTAATCCAAATCTAGTTCCAAAATTTTCCAAATAATCACCATATTTTTGTAAAAATAATTGTAATGATTCGTCAATTTGAAAATTTTCACCAAAATATAAAGTTTTTAACTTAAATGGTTTAGTTAAGTTAATTATTTGGCTAATAAAATCAATACATAAAGAATAACAATAAATGATATGAACAGATTCTAAAACGTTCAAATGTTCAAATACTTTATCTAAATTGATTATACCATTAAAATTTATGTGATAAAAAATGATTGTATTTAAAGCATTGGAACGATTATAATCTCTTGATAATAATAATGATTGATATAAAGGAAAACTCTTATAGCCCAATATAATTTTTTTAAGATTTTGATGTAAATTAATTATTTCTGTTATACGACTATTATGATGATTAAATGAGGAATTAATAAAACAAACTTTTAAATTTTTAATATTATGAAGGAAATTTGGATTTTGTAACATTAATTCAAGTATATTATCTATATAAGAATCATAACCATTATAATTGGTGATCTGAATACCAAGAGTATGTAAATTTACTTCATTTTCAATGAACATTTTAATTAATGACGTAAAAATTAATTTTTTAAGATTAGATGACGATTTACTTTTTGGTTTTAAAGGTTTAAGATCTTTTGTCCACTTTTCAATAGAAGAAATAATTCTTCGCGTATGAAGATATTTTAAAAAAATAGGATAATTGAAAAGGGTATTTGAAGGAAGTAAATTATTCTCGATTTTATATTCATTTAATTTTGTTTTTAAATCATCATTTAAATTGTGTAAGTAAATTCCAATAAAGGTATAATTTTTTGTAAGATTTGAAAATGGATTTTTCCATAATAATGGAATCGCTAAACGACACCAAAATCTGTTAACTAAAACACATGAATGTAAAGTTGAGATATCATTTTTAAAATATTTTATGATATCATATGTTAATTCGGGTAAATCTCCTGAAAATATTTTTGAACATGCCATATTGTAATTTTGAAGAGAGAAAAAGAAAAAGTGTTTGCGAAGGTATCACATTTCAAATTACGGTATAAATATTACCGATATTGTCGCACAATTTCATGCATGTCATGTAACATTAGGTGTGCATAGTGCTTATTGAGGATTTTTTTTTGTTGATCATTTTGTTGAGTATTTTAATCAGGCATAATTTTCATAATTTTTCTAATTTCGTTAATATTTGTTGATATTTCATTTATTTAATTTATAAATAGGACAAAGAATAATTCTTGATTCTTGTAATCATACAGTATTTGCATGTACTTTATGTCATATTTGTTAAATATAAATGCAGAATGAAATATAAAAGGTAAGGAATTTAATTAATACAATTATTTACATATCTGTAGAAATTTCGAATTTTTAAGATAAACAAGATTGGAATTTAAATAGTGAAATTCTTTATTACATTTTCAAGATCTAAACTATTTAACTAATAAAAATAAAAAAAAATTTAAAAAAAATCTCTACATTCGCTATCATAATTGGTTACACAGGCGAAATTTCGTTAAGAATTCACTTTTTCTCAATTTTTTTTCGACACATACAGTATACTGTACATAGGAAAGCGGCCAAGCTAAAGTTAGTGTTGTTCATATTAGTTTATACGATTTTGCTACTTGACAACAGAAAGTAAGAAATTAATTACACGTGTTTTTTTTTTGTGATATCATAAATATTTTTATTTAAACATCTAAAATTGGTGTTTTTATTATTTTCACGTATTCAATAAAAAGAATATAGACGTGAAACTTTGACAAAATTTCATTATTCATATGTAATTTAATATGTGTCAAACTTTCACTATTTTTATTTTTATTTTTATTTTTATTATCGCTAGTTGATAAAATTCTTCGCAAATAAGGGGAACGATAATTTAACTGTTAAAATGACCCTATGAGCACGAAAAATTTTCACGTAAGGGTCATTACCACCATCAATAGTTATATCATAAAATTCATTATCTTATAATAGTAAAAGGACTTTAACTGTTAAGAAAAGTTCAAGAAGGCTATTTATTGTTTCGCAATTTTAATAATTTTAATTTATAATAATGATTATTAATTTTCATTGTATTATTACGCCGATTGTGGGAATGGTATGTTGAAATATTATTGGCCGGATGTCACGTGCGCAAGCTTCCTGATCACCACGTGACACGGAAAACAATCTATCTCGTAAATTTTTGTCCAAAAATTATTGCAGATAAAGCTACATACAAAGAAAAGAAAAACAAAAGCACAACTTCATCCCAGAGTTTATCAAAACTTTGATGAAAAACAACATATTATTCTTATATTTATAAAATACTTAAACGTAAAATTATATACTAACTATATACAATATTTTACAGCTTTTGATTTCGTTAGTATAATAATTTCTTATCAATTTTTTTCTTCATTTTTTTATATTATCGTTATATCTAAATTAACGAATTCAAAATTTTCATCATTAACAATGCGACATTTAGCATTTAAAATTCAAATATGCAAATAATTTAGAGGTTGAAACCGGCAAAAAAAAACTTTAACCGGATAAAACTAATAATTATTAGTCGATTAATATTAAAAAATTTATTAAAATTTTTTTTTTTTGGGACGCGACGCAAATTGTACTTTACTCTTTACTAACATATTTAGTTGTAGGGAAGTCATTTTCTATTAGTCTAATTATTAAAAAGTTGATAAAATACGTTATTATGCAGCCAAATAGGATCATGTCGTTTTTAACATACTGATATTTTTTAGATAAATTATTATTGCATAAATATCTTTCATTACGTCGTTTGGATTAATACCTATTGTTTTCTGTGCTAATAAATAAGCTTATTTTAAGCTTATATAGTTTGTTAATATCAATTAAAATTTTCGCTCAAAAAAAGAGGTTATGAAGTAAAATCGAAAGTATACAACATTCTCGCTATATAATCTCTATCATTCTAAATAAAAATTTTCGTACTAATAAAATTCCGAACCATACTAAATAGTTACTGCATATCCACCACACTACCACCACCACATACAATGTTTAACAAAGTTTCGAAATTTTATATAAACTTGAAAAAAAAGAACCTTCGATCTTATTTAAGGGAAGGTTATGAGAAAGAGCTATTTAATATTAAAAAATTAAAATCATGACAAAGTTTTGATATTTCAAGTTAATGGATTTTTTTTCTTTAGGGACAATTGAAACTTTTGGAATCGCGGGGTATGGATTACGGGGCTACCATCATCAGTCTTATCGTCATTGAGCCAAGCCAACTTGAATAACTTGAAGATGCAAAGAAAGAGATATTTCCGATTCCATTATTTTAGTTCGGCTTCGTCAGCTTGGGCAAGAAAATCAACTGGTTTCGAAAATTTATTAGAACGAATATTTTCATTTAGAATTATATGATTATAGAATTAAAATATCGTTTCCTGTTCAATTTTAATTCAAAATACGAAGGATATAAGGGAAAGTGGTTTTTTAAGACTTTTTTTTTTTGTTTTACATGATTTTTTTTCTTTAATGGTATTTTTTAATTTTTTATGGGCTTTTTTACTAGCTATTTATATTATATTGTAATGCGTTAGTTGCCTGTATGCCATATCTAGGAAGTTATGGAAATTTAAAGTTAATATGTTAGTTGCGAGACAAATAGACAATGTGTAAGTTTTAATGGTATTAGACTTCATTAAAAATTATTTGTTTCGAAAGATTAGCATCCAAATTAGTATAAGATTCACATGAGAACTTTAACTTTAATATCAAAAAAACGACTTCAATCACCACTTTTATTATCTGAAACTTATTTATATGCTATATATGTCAAACAAATAAGAACGATAGTAATTTAACTGGTTACTCGGAATTATGAAACTTATAAGTCTTTAACTAATAAAGATCAAAGAAGTTTTGTTAAACTGAATTAGAAACAATGGACAGAATATATTATATGTTATACGTGCCGATCGCATGATTATTACTACTCAGTATATAGATACGGAAATCATCATCATCTTCATAGTGTCTTATGAAAATATAGTTTTAACATTGTTAATAACAACGATCAATCGTATATTCTTCATAAATCTGCAGTACTTGGTAATGCTAATAATTCATTTCGGAGATCCATTATCTCGCTTTATCGATGTTTAAATGAAAAGTTTTATTTACATGTGATAATATCTATTCTCCAAAACAATATTTGAATGCAGTTTTCCATAAATATATATTCGAAACATTCAATTGATTTTATCTCATTAATGATCAAATTAAGTTTTACCAATTTTTCAGATGATGCAACTAGACATGTAGTTCGTATAACAATCTATACCAATTAAATTCGCATTTGAAAGAAATATTTTGTTTAATAGGCAATCATTAATTTATTAAGCTTATTATCATGAGATAGTAAAAATATCTCATTCAAATAAATGTATGATTGGACAGTCAATAGCGACAACATTAATTTATCAAATAGGGGAGAATGATTTTGCATATCCATACTATAGAAATATGGTCGGTTACTCCTGGTTTCAAATATTTCCGATCCTGTAATCCATTTTTGGGATAATTAAAGTTTATTTGGATTATCAGGGATAATAGATTTTCCGATAGGCGATACCCAGTGATGTAAATTGGATTCGCATAGTAGGCGCAGCGTACATTACTTTTATTTCCCGCGTATTTCGTTGAAAATATTAGGCGACATTTTTCTTAGTAGCGCTTATTATTATTTTAATCTAATATAAAAAGCGCTTATGAAATTAGTAGGTTGCGCATATGAATTTTATTAATGATATGCGCTTTGCGCGTATAAGAATCTTTTGAATTTATAACACTGGCGATACCTACACATAGTAGCGCATTAAGAGAATTTTTACAAACCTAATTTTGCATTTGAAAGAAATATATTGTTTAATAGGCAATCATTAATTAGTAAAAATATCTCATTCAAATAAATGTATGATTGGACAATTAATAATGACATCATTCGGCTGAATTAATTTATTAAATAGGAGAAGAATGATTTTGCATATCCATACTATAGAAATATGGTCGGTTAATTGGAATTATCAGGGATAATAGATTTTCCGATGCCTTCACATAGTCGCGCATTAAGAGAATTTATCATCAACTTGTCGAGATCAATTTTATTTGGAAATGCTAAAATATACAATAAATGAAATGAATCCATTGAATATATCATTCACGACAATGAAATAATTTGTTTTAATTAAAATAAAAATTCTTGTTGAGATTTTTTGAAATGATGCGCTGTTTATTTAATAAAATTTATTATTTAGAAAAGAAATTATAAAGTAATTAATAATCTTCAACTACAAATCTATTCATTATCATATAACATTTTTTCCTTTTATCTCCGATTGTTTCATTTCAATTATACTATTTTTGAGAATTGAGATCAATTCGCTTTTACTTTTGATCAATTTATCAATCATATCATCTATTCTGTCCTCGTTTGGCCATTTCATCATTTACATTGTTTTTTGCTACAATGTTTCGTAACGTTTCATAAGGTTAATATAGTTATCTTCCATTCGTTGTTTAATAATTCTACTATCTTGGTTATTCAGATAAATCAAACATATACTGTTCCTCGTTTTTTTCTGTATATTTTTTTCACATCCTTTGCATTTTATTAAACAAGGTGATTCATCTAAGTTATTGACTGTATCTTTAATAATTAAATGATATTTTATTCTCTTAAAGTCCTTACTTTGCGATTTCTTTTTATTCATCCCAAAAATAGTATTTCCATTTTCTTTCCACGTTACTATTACATCTCTTGCTAATTTTTCGTTTTCATCAAACACTCTAACATTTATATGCTCTCTTTGCAAATTTTTATTCAAATATTCTTCTTCAATCATTTTACTTCCTGGTATTGTAACCTTTTCTTCAATACATTTAAACTATCTAGGTATCCTTCCCTTAAAACTTATCCCTTGTTCTGCACAAAAATGTTTCCACTTCATTAGTCGTAATTGATCCGCTTCTAGCAATTGTTCCAAAATCAGAATACCCTTTGCGCGACGTGAATTTGTGCTTTCTCTGAACATCCTATTTGAGAAAATATTCTTTAATATCGAAATTTCCTCCTTTAATATTATGATTAAGATTTATATTGCATTGGCTAATTCGTGATGATAAATATGAATTCCTTCCTCGATTTAATATTTGTATGGCATCTGCTATATAACAGTGTTTGTTTCTTATGATTTCATTCCCCCTATCCCCCAGGCAATCCGCTGTCCATAATCTTTCTTAAAGTTGACTTAATTTGATATTGAATAGTGTTTTAAGATCATCGTTACCATTCGCTTGGTATATCAAATTCTTACACAGCATTTCGATTTTTATATATATATAACTAATATAAGTCTTTTAATCCATATAAATCTTTTTCATAAATAATAAAATTTGGAATTGATTTGCTAAATTTGCGCTGTGTTTGACTATTCTATTAATTCTCGTCATTAATTTTTTATATTCTTGTTTGGTCAAAACTACCGCTTGTAATTGGTATTCTATCCTTGGTATAATTATCATATTCCATGTTGCAATTATTTATTTATCATTAATTTTCCACGTAAATAAGTTGCAAGCTTTATCAATAATGTCATTTATTTTTTTAATGTACGTCTTTCTTCTGTTTTCTTTCCTAAAATATATTCCCAAGTATCTGTTTCCCTCTGAACTATTAACTTTCACTATTCTCTGTTTTCAATTTCTAAATCCTCTGCTTCATTATTGATCTTAATTAGTTCGTATTTCTTGATGTTCGCCTTTATATCATTTATACTAAAAAATTCATGGCAGATTTTTATCATCTTATTTAAACTTTCCTAATTTCTTCCGATTAAAATGGTATCGTCCATAAATGCCGTAACGTAGAACTTAATCTTCATTTCTTTCACGTCACCTTTCACTATATCCAAAATTTTCGTCGTTTTTATCTCATATCCTACTTCTTTTTTAATATTTTCTAGTCTTTTCAATAACACATCGTAAAATATTTTCCATAAAATTGGCGACCAAACTTCCCCTTGATCTACACCATCTTGAACGTAATATTTTTCCGTTGTCAAATTATTAACAATGACTATTAAATCTGTTTATTCTTACATCATTACCAGATTAATAAATTTTCCGACAGTTTTATTCGTTTCAAACATTTTTCTAGCATTATACTACTGACCGAATCATACGTCTTTGAAATGTCCATTAAAAGAATCTATACTCCTTTATCATATTTACTAGCATCTTCTATAATTCCTTGGATAATCTTTAACGGTTCAAACGTACTATTATTTAACAAAGCCGCATAATTCGTTCCCATTAATACTTGCTCTTTAGTCAATATTTTGCTGAGTCTGTTTGTTAAAATTTTGATCATAATCTTCCTTTCAGATTCGATCAGCATTATTGAACGCGTTAACTTTAAATCTTTTTGCCAATTCTCTCATTTTTTAATTGGAAAAATTAACCCTAATCCTTTTCATGATTTTAGAAATTATAAAAATAATAACGATCTCCTATTTTATTTATTTTATTTTCTTCCTCTAATTTTCTTCATGCGGGACCATTTTTTGATCATTTAGTTAACTTTTCTTTACAACATCATGTACCATTTTACGTTTAGTGCATACCAATTATTATAGTTTTAATTTTAGATCTCCTATTTTTTATGTTCCTTTATTTAGTTTAGTTTATTATTTTTGTTCGAGATTCTAAACTAGACGGTATCGGTCGTGATACCTGGTTGGGGTTCCTTTTCTTCTAATTGAGGGTCTGGTTTTTACTGGACGAAGGTGTTTTTGTTATTTGTCTTTACTTCTTCGGATATTTATAGATGAATTGTATACTCCTCCTGCTTTACGTAAAAGTAAAATAAATAAATTACTATAATACCTACCTCCTTCACGTGACATAAATAAATAAATTACTATAATACCATTTTTGTTGTTACTTTGATTGTAACTACTATTTATACATTCGTAATTTTGTCACCCTTTATATATGAATTTTTCTTTCTGTTTCGTTAATTTCTTTTCATTTAAACTGTTATGTCCCGATTTTCGTTTTCTATAAATCTTCTCAAGTTTCCTTGTTTACCTATGTCGTTCATTCCTCTCACATTAATACAAACCGATCTTTATTTTATTTGTTGTTTTGGTTATTCTTTTGTTATTGTTGTTATTATTTATATTACTATTCTTGTGCATTATTTTCCTATCCAGACCAACCCTTGTTTTATTTGATTTTACTTTGATATATGACTCCATTTTTTTATTGTTTTGAAATTTTCTCTTTTTTTTTTTATTTTTATTTTTATTTTTTTTTTAATGATTTTGAGCCCCTTTGCAGATGTTTATAAAGTATCGCGTAGTTTTTTTAAGAAAGTTTTTTGATTATTATTATTGTTGTTAGATTAATAATAGAAGCCTCTAGCGTTCCCTCAATCTTGATGCGACTACTACCTCCTTCTCAGTAGCCGCTATCTCTTTTATTTCTAAATTAATAGAGCGGTTGAAAAACCTGCATTAAAATTACTGGTCCTCTTTCATATTCTCTACGTCTAAATCTGTCTTACTGCTGCAAGGTTTGGTTCTCTATTGTAACCATACTCTGGTCTTCCGTTATATTCATAGCGTTTAGGGTCTCTATAATTGTCTCTATGTTCTTGTCTTTCTTTAAAATATTCTTTGTTGTATCCGTTGTTATAATTTTGTCAATATGCCTCCTATAGTTCTAAAAGGCGCAGTGCATAATGTAAACAATGTAAATGATCTCCCGAATATTCATCGATAGTCAACATCGGAAAAGTTGGAAATAAAGAATTATTAAATGCCAAAATTAAATACATATCGGTTAATATTGCATTAAAGGAAGATTATGTTGCGTTGTTTTATACGAAATATCATAAGACAATGGTTCTGCTATAATAAGTAATTTCTCATTTTTAGTTTTTTTCTTAATACTAATAATTAATTAATTAATCTCCTCCAGAATATAGAAGAGCCAAGTAATCTACAATATTCGGACGTCTATAAATATTTCGTTATATAATATGATAGTATGATATTTCAATTCTTTACCTTTTTTGTTCACGAAATTCATTGTTTGTGCACACGATTCTATTGTAAAATAAATTTTTTTTTAGGAATTTTATTGTCTAGAATTTACGAATATTTATGGTATTATAAAAACGTTACAATAAAAATTCATTAAAAAATAATTTATATTATAAGAATAAAAATCTTCAAATAGTATATTATATAAGCTTCAAAAAGTATTTTATGCAGCCACTACAAAAGAATAAAAGGATATTGAAATTATTTTTATTAAGAACGTTCGTAAAATCCGATTTGATAGTAGATTCGTCGAATAGTTGAATGACAAATAAAATATTTATTTTATCTTGTGCGGAAAAAAAATATTCCGAGTTCTCATTTTGATCTCATGATGCATTGAAACGGTCATATCAGTTTTTTCATTCATCAATAGTCATAATAATTAGTCTAATTTATTGATTAAAATGACAGTATTTATGCCTATAAATAGGTGAGTCATTATTGTTTCATTCTTGATACAATAAAAATTGTATAATATAAATAATTAATTTGTTATTAGGTCATGCATTAAAGAATTTTCTTTGATTCTAAAAATCTTTTTCAAAAAAATCAAACTTTTGTTTAGTCATCGGATCGAGACTAACAGATTTATTCTATCTTTACATGTGATTAATTTATCTAACAAGTTTTGATTTGAGAATATTGTTTATTGAACCGCACTTTCATTTAATGTGGCGTTCAAACAATAATTAAAAACATTGTTCCGATATATAATTAAAAACATTATCCGATATATGTGCTTTTATGCTTCATTCAGAGCTAATCATATCATACTTTTAAAACCTTGAATAGTACTGCGCACGAGTCCAGTTTAAATATAAAAGCAGCATAGATTGCGAGTTATGTTCACTTCATAAGCAATTAAGATTTATTATTATAATAAGTAATTAAGATTTAAAATTACTATGATATTAAGATCCGCCACCCGTTAAGACTAAGTTTTTAATTAAAAATATGAGATTTGTATGTTAAATAATTTCTTTTCTTATTAAATTTTTCTATATTTAAATAATTTTAATCATATATAATCATATATAGAGTACCTAACGTTAAGGTATTCACTTTAAGCATTTATGTATAAGTTCCTAATTCAAATTCGGCACACACATTTATCGTTGTTCTCATTTCCAGTTCGCTTTGTTTATATAATTATTTTTTTGTAAATATTTTACTAGAATTTTGAGTTGTATATAATTTTGTAAATATTTGAAATAGAAAAGTACTATAATATAGATAATATAATATAATAATAATATAGTAATAATTTCGGGAAATTCGGTTATTACGATCGTTTGTATGATTTTTATCGTATTTTTTTTTTCGCTAATTCGACTTCGATATTCCGTAAGAAAGCATTAAATTTTCTTTTTTTTCCTTTTTCTTTTTATTTTCGAATACGTTGAATATATGGCAATAATAAAATTTATTAAATTTTTTTGACGGCATTCCCTAGTTCTATCATCATATCATGAAGTTTCAATTTATTATTTTGTTTATGAGTGTACTGTACTTTACGTACTATGGTACTGTACCAATTTCATTGGTAATGATAATATCATTATTTAAAATTTATAGTAATATTTGCAACAAATTTTTCAGAAGTTTATTTTCCGCCGTTCTTATGAAAGTAGACTAATAAACAACTCAGTTTATTTTGTCAAGGCATATAACAATTTATTAAGAAAGAAAATCAGTAAATTAAACCAATAACTGATAAGAAAAAAACCTTTGCAAATATGATTGGAAAATATTCCATTATTTAATGATTTATTCGATAGTGTCTTTTTCTATCATTGAAAAAAAAATATATTTTATTGTACCATAATATGGTAATAAATACCAAATAAGTGATCGTGAAATTAATACAAGAATGCCCATCTTCGACGTAATCGGATATTATTAGTATAACTAGAATCCTAAAGACTATTTTTTGGTAATTGGAAAAGTAGTCAATCTAATAGAAAATGTAAGGTAGAAGGAGTGATTCGAAAAATGTATCTATAATTCTAAAAATACGGATTTTAAATGGACTTTAAAAATTTAACTTTCAAAAGCCATGTCTAAACCAGACATTTGCTTAGATTTCTTTAATATTTAACGAATTGAATTGTTTACCTTTATATAACTGAAATTGTAAGTTGTTATAAATTTTCTGGTAATTTATTTTTTAATACCTAAACCGGTTGTTCATGGGTTTCACCAACATGGTTATTTCACTGACAGGTTGTTCTTACTGACACGTAAATATTTTCAAAAAAAAAAAAATTCTATTCATTATGTTTATTGATTTTACCAAATTATCGAACATCAAATACAAATATACTAAATTATAAATAATTTTACCTGAAGAGTAATCTATAATAACGTATATAAAATATATACGAAACGTCAAAACGACGAAACGTATCATTTCCATATACAGATTTCTTATAGGGTAAGTCTCTTTGCAGCATCACACTTTTCAAAAAAAAAAAAAATAATAAATAAATTAATACTTTTCTTTAAAATAAAACTTTTAAATCCTAAGCTAGACGTATCTTTAAATTGTGCTGCGTTAGTTTATGATCTATAACAGTTTGATATTTATTTGCAACAACAAAGTAATGAAAAACCTGTCAAAATTTAAAGTTATTTAATAGTTTCATTAGGTGTGGGCTGATGAATATTTTTTTTCTTAAATCCAATAATATTTTATTTGTTTTAAACAAACTAAAAAATTGAATACAAAATGAATAATATATAATGATTCCCTTAATAGATATAACAATGATAATAAAATAAAAAAAAATAAAAAAATAAAAAAAAAAATAAAAATGATAAAAAATGATAAAAAACCTAAGAAGGGGAATATACGCATCCCTAATACATCTCATCTATAAATTCGTAAGCTTTAATATATAAATCACTATATTCTTTAACTTTAATGTTATATGATTCAAATTCCTTCAATTCATCTGTCATATTAAACAAATCTTTTTTACACCGATGTACCTTATTTTCACTTACTGGGATTTCTATATATCCTTTGATAGCTAAACATTCAGCAATATTTTCTTTTATAATATATTCCTTTACATATGGTAAAATATCAACAACTAATATACTAATTTTGAATAATAATTTCTTAATGAAAATATGGTTTAAATTTTTTAAAAATACTTCCCAAACATATTTTGTAAACTCAGTACTACAAATTAAATTCAAATATTCTAATTTACAAGGAAGAACATGAGCTAATCTTAAAAATAATTCTCTCATATCATCCGTTTTATTATAATAAATAAAAGCAGATATGGTAAGATAATTAAGGTTTTGTCCGAAAATTTTGACGGAATCCAATACAATATGAGCTTTCTGAATACTAGATGTATATACTTCGAAATATTTAACTTTCTCACAATAATTATTAATAAATTCTAATACCCTGTATTTTAATTCGCAATTTACAATTGATTCAAATCCAATATTTTCTAAATATTCCCCAAATTTTTGAAATAATAATTGTATTGATTCAATTTTTAAATTTTTATCTTCATCCTCCGATCTGAAAACATATTCATTTATAAACAAAGATCTTAATTTAAATGGTTTGTTAAGTTCATTAATTTGTTGAATAAAATTATAATTGAAAATAAGACAATCAATTATATGAATAGATTCTAAAAAATTTAATTGTTCAAATGCCTTTTTGATATGTAATATATTCCTAAAATCAATTTTATGAAATATAATTATCTTTAATTGATTTGTATTATTAGAACCACTTATGATATTATATAATGGTATACTAGTATCTAAAAAATAAGCACCACATGTATATTTATTATGTGCAAAAATAATTTTTTCAAGATTTTTTTGTGAATTAATAATCTTTGATAATTGATCTTCAATTGTTATGTGGTTATAGCTAAACCTTTCATATTTTGAAAATCCAATATGAAATAATGAAATTAAATTGCAATTTTTATAAAAGCATTCCAAAATTTTATAATCTAAGTCATATTTTAAAATTTTTTCATTAATATAAAGTTTTAAATATTTTATATTACTAATGAATTTTGGATTTTGTGTAATTAATTTAAAAGCAGATTTAAAATATTTTCTGCTTATAAGGTAGTTATATGCAATATCAATTTCAAAAGTATGTAATTTAGCTTCATTTTCAATAAATACTTTAATTAATAATGAAAAAATACGTCCTTTTGAACAGGAAAACGTCTTGTTAGTTTTAAACCAATTTACAATAGTGGAACATATATTTTGTGTATTTATACATTTAATAAAAAAAGAATAATTAAATAATGCGTTTGAAGGAAATACATTATTTTTAATTCCACATCTATTTAATTGTTTTTTGTCTTTTTCACTTAATTTATGTAAATAAATTTCAATAAAGTGAAAATTTTTAGGATTTTTCTTTGAAAATGGGTCTTTCCACAATAATGGAATTACAATGTGACACCAAAATCTATTAACTAAAACACATGAATGTAATGTTGGAATATCATCTTGAAGATATTGTATAATATCATCTGTTAATTCGGGAAAATTTCCTAACAATACTTTTGAGCATGCCATATTGCAAAACGAAGAAAGAAAAAAGGGAAATATTTAAAATTATTTTAAATTAAGATAAATTATTCCCTTATAAATGATGATCAGGTGATACATCAATTCCATTTATAGATAACAAGGAATCACATATCCGTCAATCTAACGTTTTTTACATTGCATTACATAATAAATATGACGTTTAATCAAAAAAAACGTGATTATAAACATTATTTATTCCTGTTTACCCTGTTTACGCTTTTAGGTCTGGTTAACTAAGAATTTTTGTAAGCAAATGTCATAATATTTTTAGTATAACCACTTTATTGTTGTTTGTAAAGCTAATTTATCCTTTCTTATAGAAACATATGAAAGGTCATTAATAAAATTTGGACGCAATTATAAAAAAAATTTTTAATAAAAAAATTTTACAAAAATTCTTAGTAAAAATGTTAACATTCAGTTTGTAAAAAGGTAGACCAAATAATTGATAATAATAAATTGATTTTTAATATTTAAAAAATTATTCTAATTATAATACATTTTTTCTTTCTCTTTTTCTAGTTTATATTTAAAAAACATTAAATGGGTTCGTGGTAAGGAATAACTTATTACTATTCGAAGAAGCTGCTAAAGTGATGAAAATGATGATCAATTTGTTAGTTTATTAAGTATGTTTCATTATAAATTATTTGTAAATGATATTTATGGAAATGAAACTAATAAAATTCTTCCTTTAAAAATTCCTAAGAAATAATATCATAATAAAGGGTTTTTCTCAAGACTAAATGGTAATTTAAGGTATATTAAAATCTGAATAGTGTATTTATCAAGCTTGCAAAAATTTGAATTAATCTTTATTATCAACATCATATAGACCAGATATGAAAGTATAAAAAATTTTTTTAATCTTAAAGAACTGTGATTCTTGATTAGACCTATTGAAGAAACTGACGGTACTTTACCAGGACTTGTTATTGGTCTCTCAACGTATCTATATTGTTTATCCCATCACTGCAGCTTATGTAAATATATTCTTTTAAAAAGGATGAAAAGCAAAACCATTAAACATTATGTTTTGCAGTTGTTTTTTCAAAACAGGTAGGCGGACTTCTAGAAAATGTAAAAAGTGAGATTTTGACATATTTATTTTTAATTTTAATTAAATTTACTTACTTTTTTCTTAAGTTTCTTCAAGGATGGGAAGTTTGATAGGCTTTTTCTAGTAACTTTAGGTAATGTATAGGAGGGACGTTAATATGTAGACTTCCTATAATGTTAGACTGATAGTATAGGAAGATGAGAATTTTTAAAGAAATATTATTAATAACTTAATTCATTTTTGTTTGGGGGATGAATCTGTTTTGAGGATCGATCTAATTTATAACAAGCCGTCAAGCCGTTGACAAAAGTGTGCCACATTTTGCAGCAGGCCACGCCTGTTTTAGGCGCCTGAGACGCCTAGATGCGGCAGATGCAGCGGGTAACAGGTCCTTTTTAAATTTAATGACCAAATAATCGGCCTTTTTTATTGCCATATTTATCTAATGCCCGAATTTTTGGGTATTTTCACTCCCCATATTTAGGCAATTTTTTTTTTTCGTAAGTTTTATAGTATATTGTATAGTACAGTACGTATAGTATAGTATAGTATAGGACAGGATAGGACCATAAGGTAAATTTGCAATTTAGAATTCCCTGTGGCACTTTTATGGCATGTTAAATTCAACCATCAAATTATTGACTTTTGTGGTGTTCAATTTATTCTGATCATACGTACGACATTTTTGAAAGATTTTTTTTCATAAATTATTTTTTTTATACAATATAGTAAATACAATACAATATCATATTAAAATTTTTAATTATTTATTAGTTTAAATAAATGCATCTGGAATAAAAAATAGTAATAAGAAAATTTCTTTTAGTTTTTGTTTATTATTTTTTTTTTAAAAAAAATCCTTTAACGCATGTTATTAATTAAATGATCATAATTTTTTTTTTTTTAACTAATAAACGTTCTTTATATAAAAAGTAAAAAAATAAGTTTCAAAAATAACGGTTAATTATTAATCGACCATGCTAAGTATTTAATCAGGCCAACTCCCCTTGAACATGTACTCTTGTCATCCATCAATTTTCTGATGTAAATCTTTCTCTTGAAAGTTCTTTAGTACGTGGATAATTATAAAGCTTAAGATGTAAATAATATTGCTTTATTTATTATTATTATTTATGTGGTTTAACTTAACAATGTTTTATTATAAATTTAAATTCTATTAAGCAGGAAAAAGTAATAAATAATTAAAAAAAGTGAATACGAATTCTTTACATATTATTAATAATATAAACATGTAGTTATGATTAAACTATTTACTTTGAATTTAATAATATACATTTTCTTCAGAACAATACCTAAAATCTTTAATTACTCCATTATTTTAAATTTATTGATCAATTACACACCTTTTCAGATCAGATGTAAGTATAGCCTATTTATTGTAACTATTAATAGTGAATAGTGATTTTAATTTTTGGCAAGCTTTTAATAATGAAATGGATTATAATATAATTAGTAACAAATTTTTGATTAAAAGACAATTTTCGTGGATTTTACAAATAAAGATGAGAAATTCATTATAACTTTTCAACAAACCAACCTTTGATTAAGAGTAAGATACCCGAGATACTATCGATATTATACAAGCCATTGAATACCAGGGACTGGGACAGTGATTCTGTTTTCATAACCATCAAATCGTAATGAAATTTCTCTGAGTCGTCACCACTATTTTCAATTATAATAAAAGCGTCAATTAATGAAATGAATTAATATTAAAGAACTCCAAATTCATGATATGCCAACATTTTTAATTGGTCTCCATATTAAATGTTTTTAATTTATGAAGCTTTGTGAGTAAATCTACATTATTAAATGATTAAGAACATGTTTATACAAGAAAAATTTCCCTATATTGTCTTCAAAATCATCCTTCAACTCTAAATACTTAAATTTTTCTGATTTTCAATTAGTTTAACCAATCCATAATTAACAATATTCGTCATTTATTTATAATAATGAGCTTTTTTATATGTTGACAAAATATGTGCTAGTCCATAAAAGTAGAATCAATACTAGTTGTATCACAGTTAGCACCACAAAGTGATTCAAGATGAGTTTTAGCTTCTGGTAAATAAAATATTTAATGCTTGTTTGATTTAATATTCAATTATTTCAATTCACATTTACTCATTAAAAGATTGTAAATTTCTAGTTACAAAAGTAATTGATTATATGAGTTTGAAGTTACTATAAGAATTATAAAATTCAAAAATATCTATATTTATACTCTTGCAGAACGATAATAATAGTCAAATAAAAGTGATTTGTGTAAAATTTGAGTCTAGGATTTCTTGACTTATTAGGTATTCCTTAATATCATTGGGTAAATAGAAAGTAATAACAGAGTATAACAATATTATAACGCCAAGGATTTTCCAATAGAAATTTCGTAACAAAGCCTATTGACCACTAGGAAATGGAACCCGTTATTAAGCCCGAAATGCCATTAAGGTTTATTGTGCATTGTCACAACTTTTAAGTGCCCAGAAATTTGTATCACCCTGTGTAGAATTATAAAGTCCTTCGTTACACTTCGATTAATTAGGAATGAAAAGAGAGATTTTGAAACTTCTTTCAGTTCTTTTAAATCAAAAAGAATATCTTTGTTAAGCTTTGTCATTTTCTTCTATCACATTTTAACAAGGATATTTTAGAGGCGATAATTTAAGAGGGAAAAAACTAAAACGAACAAAAATTTGAGATTTATAAACCCTCGCCTTCGTCGGATTATTCTGTGCGACTTAAAACGCTGTTCAAATAATGTTTGTCAACATTAATAGATTATTTAACGATCATTACCCTATAAAAAATTTTTATCCGAATATTTCCATTATTTCTCCGTGGCTTTCGTAAAAATTCCGTGAAAATGATACATTCACGGATATCCGTGTTAGAGAGATGAAAATTTCCATGATTTAAGGCTATAAATTCCATGAAAATGATACATTCACGGAAAAAACATGGAAATATAAAACACGGATCAACATTTTTTACAGGGTTAGTGGCGAGCAAGTTTTAAAATTATATTTTCTTTTCTCTTTTTTTTTAATTCATAATACATAATAATCTGCATATTTACATTTTTTAAATTCCCTCATTCTACCTATTTCACAAAAAGAAATTTGCTTAAAAATGTAGATTGGGCACTAACAAATTATTTATACAGTTTATCTGCACAATATTTGTTGAATCAATGTAGTGTCTAACGTATAGAAGTTATGTTAAAGTTGTAATATTAACTCGTGCAATCAAATAGAGAATAAAAAATTCATATAATAAAATAAGAAATTTATAAATCTTGATCAGAAGATTTCCCATATATCATTTTCCTAATGAAACTTTTCATCTGAAGCACTTTAGTATTGTGATATATATGGTTTATATTCTCGCAGATGCTTTGATTACCAATTACGTGAATAATGATTGTTGGTACGATGACACTTCTGATGGTCTATCTCGATGATGCTGAAGTTACTGAAACTCAGGAATGGAGGTAATTACAAGTCTAACTACAAAAATTTTACATTTGAAGCATCATGGTGATTAACAGGACATACTAGAAAAAAGGTGTAAGATGTAAATAGCCATACTATTTCTCATTTACGTGATTTGATTATTATACTTTCGATATAATAAACTTCAGAATATTTGTATATGGTTATTATTCCAATAATATATAGAATTATTGATGGAATATTAAGCTTTATTGCAAAAAAGTTCAAATACAATTTTACGTTATATATATACATACAGTATGTATAAAATCGTGGTAAAAATTTTTTACTTGTAACTTATAATACAATTCTTATTAATCGAAAGAAAAAACTAATTTTTGGTTATTACCAACTTCAAACTTAATATTACATACAACGAAAAGAAATAATACAAATATTTTACATATTTAATAAATATAAACATATGTGATAAATTATGACTGAGATATTTTACTTTAAATTTAATAGTATATATTACTTCCAGAATCACAACTAAATTCTTTAATTACTCCATTTTCTTTGTATTTACCGATCAGTTTCATATAGTCATCTCCATTATATATAGGATCAGATGTAAGTATAGAAAGTGCGGGCCGATTCTTCCAATTTTTAAAGAATGTTTCCAAATTTTTTAAAGAAAATTGAAATTCTTTAAAAAATCTAATTTCTCTTAAGTTTGGTGGTGCTGATCTAATTAATATTTTTAATAATTCTTCTCCAGTTTCTTCTTTATTAATATTTCGTATACTTAATAATAATGATTTTAAAGTTTGACAACCTTTCAACAAATTTTCAAATTCATTGAAATGATCTGATGTTGATGGAAATAGCAATGACAAATATTCAATCGAAGGACAATTTTGATGGATTTTACGAATAAAATTAAGAGAATCTTCACCAAGGTTATCATACCAATATTCGTAGTCAATATATCTTAATAAAATTTCTCTGAGATGTCTTCCACTATTTTCAATTATAACAGAAGCTTCATTTAACGAAGTGAAATCAATATTAAAGGCCTCAAGTTCATGATACACCAACGTTTTTAATTGGATTTCAGAAAAATAAATATAAACATTATTAATTATTAATGTTTTTAATTTATGAAGTTTTGTGAGTACATCTTGTATGATTGTGTGTTCATAACAATCAATAAAATCAAGGAGCAGTATTAAATGATTAAGTGTGGCAGCTTTTTTTGCTAATACAAGAAAAATTTCTTTATAAGGATCTTCTATAAAGTCTTCATCGTCAAAATCATCCTTCAACTCAAAATATTTTAGATTTCTTTGATTTTCAATTAATTTGACTAATCCATGATTAACTTTCATTATTCTGTTTATAATAATGAGCCTTTGTATATTTTGACAAATACGAGCTAATCCATGAAAGTATGAAGAATCAATATATGTATCACATTTTAATTCGCAAAGTGATTCAAGTCGTTCCTTAGCTTCTGGAAAGTAAAATATCTGATGTTGAATTGATATAATATTAACATACTTCAATTCAGAACATTTACTCATTATAAGATTGTAAATTTCTAGTTGTAAAAGAAATTGATTATGTAATTCTGAAGTTCCTATAGAAATTATGTTATTCAGTATTTCTACATCTATACTTCTGCAGAAAGATAAATAATCAAATAAAAGAGGTTGGTGTAAAATGGGAGGTAAGAAGATTTCTTGTCTTACTAGAGATTCTTTAATATCATCTGATAAATAGGAAGTGATAATAGAGTATAATGAATTTTTATTACGATATTTAATACGATAGCACCAAGGGTTTTTCCATAAGATTGGAATAATAGTTTCGCACCAAAGCCTATTAACCATTAGGCATGAAAAGAGAGATTTGGAATCTTTTTTCAATTCTTCAAAAATCAAATAAAGAATATCTTTGTTAAGTTTAGACATTCTGGAGCAAAAAAAAAGATAAAAATAAAATTTGTGTGGCTGGTTTAATAAATTGTTATAACTAGGAGCCTGGGAATATTATTGAAATATATAATTACAGAAGGACAAAATTTATGAATGAACCTAAATTTATATAACGGAATCAAATTCCGGGCCAATTGGAT
Organism: Rhizophagus sp. LPA8_4_AMF; assembly: GCA_021464525.1. Classification (NCBI taxonomy): domain Eukaryota; kingdom Fungi; phylum Glomeromycota; class Glomeromycetes; order Glomerales; family Glomeraceae; genus Rhizophagus; species Rhizophagus sp. LPA8_4_AMF. Next base: position 2,613 of record JADRCO010000028.1, on the reverse strand, counting down.
CATTCTGTGAGACTAAACTTTTGTTCAAATAATATTTCACAAAATGTTCCATTAGGACGTTAATTACCTGATTAGTCCGAAGTGTAACGAAGGAATATATACTTATATGCTTGATGACGACATGTCCGAATGTCCATCCTGCACGTGATGATGTGCAGCAATAAGACTTTAAATGGAGGTCGTCTAAAGCCATGTTCGTTCACGTGATAATAAGCCAATCATAATGTCTGGATATTTATAGTGACCAATCAAGGTGTGTGCACATCACGTGATCGAACACATCCCGACTTTAAATGGCACTTCGGACTTGATAACGGTTTCCGTTTTCAAGTATATTAGTGATTAGTCCGAAGTGTCTATATAATTCTACGCAAGGTAGTATGTACTGCGATGTCCGGATGTCCCCTAAAGGAGTCATTCCGCCAATATAAGCCTATTAAGAATCAAAACTAATATATATAAATCGATCTAATATAATTTATATAATTTATTTTACTTAATATAATATATTTAAATATTTGCTTTTATCTTTTTTTTTTGTTTTATTCTTTTTTTCATGAAAAATACGATCATGAACGAAAGGAAAACGCCAATTTTAGATAATGATAAGGGTAATATTACATAATTTACAGAATTATTAATAATTCAAATGACTCATCATCGGATATTCGTGCCCTTTTTTTTCATCAGTTCCTTTTTTATTTTTATTTTTTATTTATTTGAATAATTTTTCTTTTAAAGTTACTCTTATCACATTAATCATTAAAGTTTAAATATTAATAAATCATTTGTATTATCATTATTATTAAAATTTATTCATAATAATAAAATAATTTATTTTCAAATGAGGGTTTAAATTATAAAATTTATTTTTTATTCTATATAATTATTAACTTGAATAAATTATAAAATTACAATATAAAATGAAGAAAAAGTTTTTAAGACAATTATGAAAAATATATGGAATATTAGAGAATATTTGATATTATTTATTAAATGAACGTACAAAAAAAAAATTTCTTTTGTTCTCTTTCGATTACCTTTTACAGAGTATCACGAAATGTTGTACAATGAAACTTCGAAACAAATTGATTGGAGATGATTACATGGCGTCATTACATACCCAAAAACAATCCAGCCAATGTTTCCAAACTAGGATTAGGTTTACAACCCATCGATTAACCAAATATAATTTTATATAAATATATATCAAAAATATAAGTTCGGAAAAAATACAACACTTCCTATTCATGCCTCATGTTATTTAATGCAAATCTTTCAGCCCACAAATACGTAAATAAAAAATGTAAATAAACCGGATTTTTTTTTGTTCCCAACCACGAAACCTTAAGTATCTCAATTAAAAAAGGAAAATGCATCTCTAAGTGGCTTATTCATATAACAATATATTATTATTTATTAATATATATTAATAAGGTAAGTTTCATTTCGGATCAAAATTTGGAAATATTGTTACTAACTATGTGGAAGGAATACTAACTCCATGGAATAAAAAAAAAACTTTAATCTTGACCTGCTGATAATTTGTCATGATACACTAAACAATTGCAAGTCCTAATGGTTCTGAGAAATAAAAAGAAAAGGAAAATAAGTTCCTACCTTGATACCATTTGCGACTTTACTATTTGCGGTATACTAGTAAACCCATCTTCTTTTGATAAGATGTTCCATGGAATGTAAAAGAAAAAAAAAGAAAAAAAAGATTGGGTAAAATAATATTCATTGGTTTCATTCAAAAACTTTTAAGTCAATTAATTATTACTAATAAAGATTATATTATTAGATTGTAAAACAATAAAAATATATCTGATATACTTTCTTTTTTCACATTTCTTGTTATAATATAGATCTACAATTAATTTTTATTACAAATTTAGGAATTTCCCGATCGTAAATTCCATGATCCAAAATATTTATCACATACTATCACATTGCTTCATATAAAAATGATTTTTTAATACTATTAATTACAAACGAATAGCATTATTAGCTATTTATTTATTTATTATGATATAAAAATTCTATATTTTTGTATGTAAACATTTCTAATTAGCCTATATTGAGAACCCAGAAATATATATATAGGGGTAGGGTACACAGATGCGTCGCCATTATAGTGGAGTTAGACGGAGTAAAGTTTTGATTTACGTACAATTTAAGATTTTTTCGTCCATAGTTAATTAAGATTGCGTATTTTTTATCAAAGTTTTTATATCTAAAAAATTAGTTTGCGTATTTTTGGCCTAAATTTGGCTAATCTTATCTAATTATATAATATATTATTTTTCACATTAGTATTTGGTTTTATAAATAATATAGAAGCCATGATAAAATAATTAATATGAACTTAATGTCTGAAATTTTATTTGTGTATTTTTACAGGATTTTCAATATCAGGTGTCAATTATACGTAGAGTTACAATCCACGGATAATCCGTCAACCGTTATCCGAATCTGTCAGATCAGTTTGGTAGAAGATATCTGAAAGTCGGATAACTACATCATCCGGATATCCTTGACGGATCATCCGGATCATCCGATTATTCAACATAATTCTGGCCAATCCTGTAGTGCTGGCCAGAATTACAATAG